>JAVTVY010024058.1:0-88615 GCA_036873755.1 Hanleya hanleyi
GATGCAGATTTGCACAACAGGACCTCAAACTTGAACAGCGTTAATTGGTTGGGATAACAAGAAGAGTACGCGTCCCATCCCCCAATTGGGATGCAAACTATACCCCCCATCCGGGTCCCAACACAAACGCCTTGGACAGCATTCAGCTTGATTTCCCTCAAAAGTTATGATTAGTGTGCGGCACCACTGTACGATGCAGTTTTGACTCAGGGTGGGATTCCCTCCTCCCCGTGCCCCCAGGACGTCCGAAGCCCCCACATGTCTCCCGATTCCACGAGACGAACACTTCACAATGGACATGGGGAACCTTTTTTCAGTCACCATTTTCTTATGACCACTATGTCTACCTCGGGCTGATGATTGGTCATCCATCCCAGCCCCAAAACATTTAAATGACCCATTGTTTGTGGGGACTGAACAATCTGAGCAGACGTATCGTAAAAAATGTCCGGTGTAATTAAGGAGATGTTTGGAGAGGTTTGATCAGCAGGGCGTTCCCTTACTGGTCGACAAGGCAAAACATCAGGGGAAGTTGAAACTGTATATAGGCGGGCTCTGACCGACACACCCTCTGTAGCCTGGACGCCAATTCTGAATTATCACGCTTTATCTTAAATATGGAGGCGCATACTTCACTTTTCCTCTGCGACAAAACAGTATACTCCTGGGTAAATTTCGATTCAGGGTTTCCGATAGGAGATACTAGGGAACCAACTGACAGACCAGTAAGAGACAATTCGGGAACCTTCTTCACATTGACCGGCAAAGTCGACAAATTTATCTTATCAGATGTATAAACTAAACCCCCATTTGGAACTCCCACACGTGTGGCCGCGATGCTTCACTCACCAATAAACCCAATTCCACCCCATCTCTTCCCAGAGATTCAACTTCCACGTGCGATTGGAGGACACGTTTTCCACGGACTTTTAATCGTGGGTTCTCGATAGGAGATGCTGATCGGAAACCATAATTTGCGTACACTTCGCCATCCATAAGATGGCTTGCGAATCGTGTGTCTCCATTATCGCGGAGCGATATCCAGTACTTTACCGGATTCTGTTCGGCTTTCATCCGGCGGAGAACAGACCCGAGAAATCTGATAAATTACAGGTTTTCATACCACTTCTGAAACAGATATTGCCTGGGCTTACAAAATATATACGTATGTATAACTTTCGTACCATCCAAGAGGTGTGGTGGATCTGAAATTTTGAACAAGTAGTTCATCACATGACTCGAAAATGGCGAGTTACGTTGGGGTTACGTCGGCAGACTTTAGCCGATTGGCTGACGAAGTCACGTGGTATTGATTTATGGAAATTCCCTCCTGCCGTTGCCGAAAGTAGGCTGAACATGGATACACACGATCCCAGGGTCAGTCTTAACGCGTATAGATGACCGAGATGGTTACAGGTTGCGAAAACCACTTGACAAAGCCGTGGGGGACCTTTGTATTAGACTTGGCGTCGGAGGCAATCGCCTATAAAGATTTCTAATATCGTCTATGTCTTTAGATAAAGGGGCCAAAATTAGTCTTTATCTGACCGACGGTACTGCCATCGGGTTCCTGTTCGAGGTACAACTGTGGATATAAAAACTGACTGAGTTTGATTCCCATCCACACGTTAGCCCTGCTCTCAGCAAGGGCGATTGCGGCACACTCAATATTACCCAAGATGCTTTGTAATTTCTCGGCACATGAGAAAGTTGAACTATCCTGAGCGGTACCATGACGTCTCGTCTCCATCAGTATTTTTCTCAAGTCCGAGCACATATCCACGGCCGTGTCTGTAAAGTCCTCTGCCCGACTTTGCAGTGGACTTATCTCTTCGGAACAATAACTGATAGAGGGACGAGCATTCCGTCATTCCCCACCGAATAAACCACCCGATGCCATTGTTACACCTCAATTCTATATGGGGAGCCAAAATAAATATTCCAATTGTGAATGTGGCACAGAAGAAGTCGTTTAGAATTTGTAACGACAGGTGGGCTCAATAAAATAGGCCAAGGATGCCGAAGAATGCTACTGGTATTGTTTGGATGATTTTAGACCTCAGAACTGAAAACAGCAATTATACAAGTAGGGTCAGTAATGCTGTCCTTTCATCACAGGTCAGATACGCGAGGCCTGATAACTGCCGCGAAATTCGCATCAGACTACATCACGAAGTATAATGTGCGGTAATGCGGATCTAAAATTTCAATGAAAGACCGCAACTGATGCAGATATGATGGAAACCGGAAAGTGCAGACAAAAGTTCAACTGCCAAAGCACGAAAGAATGCGCTGTGTTTGTTGGAACTCTCGAAAACAAATACAATAACTGAATTAATGAAACTAAATCTACAAAGTTAAACATATGTGCAAATATATGGCTAAGCCCAAGACAGTCTAACAGTACGGACTTTGTGCGAAGCCCTTCACTCAAACAAGTACAAAAATAGACACTGTGGACAGTGACCCGTTCTTCCCATTCCTAAAGCCGACGAGCTCAAACGAATAATAACTCGGATACTGAACATGAAAGTCTTGAAGTTGGATCCGAAACCACGAGCCCTCAACGTTATCACGTTAGCTATACAAACCACTCCTATATCCGTAGGAACGGGTCAATGTGCATTAAAAAAGGTATTCCAATCAAATTAAAAAGATTTGACACTGGAGAATAAAATGCCACAACTTACAGAGGTCCATATCTGTTAAGGTTCGAAAGCTATAGCGGTCCAAAGATAAGCTGAGTTTTCGACAATTACTATTTTCGGCTATTACCCTATCATATCGTCATATAACACGACATTAATTTAATTGCGTACACGAGATGCCTGGACTGGTACAGCCACTAAACTTTTGTTTGGTGTGACGGCTTAAATACAGGACGACTTACGGCGCCTGTAATGTGCATCGACAATTAAGTTGGTGTCGTGTTACATACGCGATGTCAATTACGTTAATAGTTCAGTAAGTGCCCGCTAGCAAATCCTGCATATTAAGATTCCAAAAACTATTTTCTTAATATTATAACAAGCGCTGGATGAGCGCAAAGACCTCCGTCGAGGCAACAGGGTCCGTAGCGTAATACATCACTGAATAACATACGGCCGGATGCCAAGCTCAATTTTGCATTTGTTGGACGTTAGCTTCATCAATGGTAATTAATCTGGGATTGAGGGTTCCTCACTAGCATGTCCAGACAGGGATGTGAAAGTCACATTCCCAGCAAATAATTTTTGTTTGATTTGACGTGCTTGAAATATTGGGGTATGGAATAGAGTATATTGATGGAAAACCTGGAAAAGTGCTTGAGACATTAGGCCCCATCCCACCCCCACCTCCCCCTGAGAGGATCCCCTCACCCAAATCGACACGTTAGCGGCAGAAATGAGACACCGTGTGCCTAGTTGTTGTACCAACTTGCTTGTGATTTTGTGCTATAAGCCCAACACAACAACACTTCCTATTTTGTATGTGTACAGTATAGCATCATCACTGATGAGAGAATGCTCTTCAAAACACACCTGATTTTACCGACACTTCGTTCTGATCTGTCTCAACATCATATGATGAGGATTCAATGCGCTCGGTATAATTTTATATACTGGTGTTACAGGTCACCTTCGCCTTCACCTTACTGTATCAATGACCATGGACTTGTACATGTATCACATTCACATTGAATGGTGATGACTGATGAGAATATTGCCCCTATGGAACAAATGACTGAATTCCACGCAGCAAATAAAAAGTTCATGTTAATCATAAACAACATACAATTAGTAATACTATCAAATAATTATGTTTATACCTTGTCCACATCAATATATTACAGGTAATATCATGACTGAATCATGGTAACATATGGGTATTTTTGTCTACAATAAACTGAAGAAGACCCATGCTGTTTATTATATTATGTTTTGAAACTTCACTTGCTAATCTCGATTATATTGCTTATTGTGAAAATAAATGAAGTTATGAAATCTAGTATGATTGTTCATTGATCTCAAATTAGAAATATCTTCAGCAGCTAAAGTTAAGTCAATCATAACAATATATAACGCCATGGTATTGTTGTAATATTACCCAGGTATTGATCTTTGAATAAGAATGTAATGAGATACATATACCTGTTCTTTGTGTTATCATGTATGCAGTTCATTCTGTATGTATTTTATACATGTACATGTAGCAGAATTGGAATTAAAATTTGAAATGAAGTCTGTTTCTAGAAGCTAAATCATTTTAGACACACATTCAAGTCCTTACCTGGTCAAGGGAGATAATTTTCACTTTTGATGATGTTTGTGAAGCATGCAGCAGGACTTCAACTTCCAAGGATATTATCCACACAGTCCCATTCTACATGATATTTTTGCCATAGCACCGATAAACTAGGTCCCTTCATTTATGTGTTCTAGATCCAGGAGCTATTGGGAGCTGCAGGCTTTGTAAAAGTTAGATCCAATTATTCTCAGTGAAGCAATGAAATCCGGCATGGTTGTTTTAAGTTAGAATTTGGCATCCTTGGAAATGTCTGACCGATTCACACATGTATCACTCGGCAGGTGGTCATTACATGTGTAATGTTTATTTCCTTAGGAATCAACTGATATCCAATGGGGTGGAGGGCGAGCAAATCACTGGCTCTGAACTAGGTCATCAGTTAGTGTGTCCTCGAATAGGAACGATCGATACCCATATGAGCGTGGGTGAGATGGGAAAGCATGTTTACGCCGTTTGCTCTTTGTGATACAACTCCAGCCATAAAGTTAGAAAATGTCATATGTATCTTTTAAAATTATTTCCTCGAATGAAACATAACAATCTACATCGAAGAGATGAATCAAATGATTTGAAACTTAATTTCATTGTGTAACAGTGAAAAGAAAATTAATTGTATAAACATTCCAAGCCTCATTGAACACAAGCCGCATCATATTTGATATGAATATAACGCGCGTACATTAGCTCGCTTGGACGTCGCTTAGTTAAATATGGACAGACACGCAAAAATCTCAAAATTTTCAAAAGCCACAAAAATGCCCCCAGCTTGTACAGAGTAAGTAAAAATACTTATGTACAACTTGATGTTTAGAAATGACTGTGTTGAGCGGTTCTATTCCCAACTTCTCTTTTATTCTATGTCATAGAGGACAGGGTTTGGTAGATAATTAAAAACTGTATTAACTCGGCTTCACATTTTAGAGAATGACTTTAATTGAGCCTAAGATGAAAGAGAAATACACTTATAAAAAAATCTATTTAAAAAAATATCTGTATATATGTTTGTATTAATTTCCATAATTTATTGGAAAAAACTATACGTAGACTTCGACCACCGAATATAACACAGGCCAGGCAACTGTGAGAACCAGGGAAAGATACCCATCGAGATGAGCGGATTTGCAGATAAACAACAACAACAAAATTGCACGTTGTGCCTCACGAGGCCCTTCTCCATAGAGTGCATGCCAGTTATTTTTCTAGACTACAACAACAACAGTTTTTGCCTGTATCACAGTCCGAGCTTCCGATTACCCTTCAACCTTACCCAGACGACGGATAATTTTTGACAGATTGTCTGGCTAGGTTGTTGATCGGATTCACAGATAACGATTGAAGCATGGGAAGATATATTTTTCCAGTCGCTATCTCCCCCCCCCCCCAACTCAAAAAAAAAAAGAAAAGAAAAAGCCGGGAGAGTTCTTCGGAGTTTTACGTTTTTGACCTCTGACTTTGAATTTGACTTCTCACTTCCGACTCGCATCCTGGTGAATGACACTCGTCCTTTATCTTTTTGCCGATTCAGAGATTCTCGTCGAAGTTTCCAATTATACTATCCGGAATGCGAGTTTTTCTTTCGTGAAAATTTACTTTTTATGAAAGCGCAGGTTTGTCTTCGTCGCATACCGGCCGCAAAATGGTACATCTTCAGAAAATTTATGACCTAGGCCTATCCCAAAGTTCACAAGATCATTATTGTTTAGCATCATCAGATAAACAAGACTAGTACGATCAGACAACATGCAGGCGAAAATACTGTATAATTGACGTAATTCGTTGTTTTCCGCGTTTCAATGGTTGATCTTCAATGCAGAATCTAGGTCAACTAAATTTATAATGTCTGCTGCTTCAAACGAGTAGGCCTACAAGTACGTTCAGTTTTATTTTTTAACAACAAAACTTGCATAATGTTAGCAACAAAAGTACATATCATAGGGCGTATGAACAGTACTATGTATTGAATGAAGAACAGAAATGCTGCAAATCCCCTGACCTGATCATGTACATGTCACGCGAAGAACCTTGGAATAGGTCATAAATTTTCCGAAGATGTACCGTCTTGCATACCGGTCATCTGTACCAGCGCGAAGCTATAAGTACAGGCGCGAATTTAGTACCCTCGAATTAAGAGACCCGGTGGAAGCGCTGCAAAGGATACAACCTTTTGTGACGTAAGCATTCAATTGTGTCCAGGAACTTTTCAAAATTTCGTCGGGAACCATAGCAATCCCTATTGGAAATCACACGAGTCGTGGGTTCCCCATATGACAATTATTTGGCGGGAGATTTCACGTTGCGCTCCTAGACCTCCGTCTGATCGACGGAGGTAAAAAGTACTACAGCTACAGCTTTGAAAATTTACAGTTTTCTACATGCATTTTTCCTCTCAAAGTTATATCAAATTAGCGATTGGTAACTCAACTGTTTTCACTCCAGATAAATAGAATGAAAATTTCGGTTTTTCTCAATTATCTCCTATTATTTCTGGTAATTTTTCTCCATTGCTACACGGATTCTGTTGGACCATGTGATGACCGATAACGATATGCAAATTTGAAGTTCAAATGCGTAATGGTTTTTTAAGGGTGCACGCCATAATACCCGAAAACGGAAAGGGTGATAACTTTGGAGTGGAGGTCAAGGTCAGGTCAAAATTTAGGTTACTTCATTCTTGTGTTATGGGGAACATGCATTTTAAATTTCAGGATCATATAGGTAATACTTCTGGAGAAAATCAACTAAAACACTTTTTACATCACGTGATATTCAAGGCCAAGGTCACATCAGAGTCTCAGCTAAGTAATGGCAAACGAAAGACCATTCAGCGTTCTATACGAAGAGTTGGTTTCAATACTGTCATTGACCTACTTTCGGAGAAAATGGAAGCCATAATTTCGATGTTTGAATTGATATTTCTTATAGTTAATCTATGCCAAGTTGTGCTCTAATTGGTTAAGCCGTTTACGAGTTGAGCTCGGATCTTTCACCTCGAATAAAATAAAAATTAAAAGAATATTCTTTGAGAGCTTCAAACGTGCTAATAAATGTACCAAATATGCAGTTGATAGCTGTCCGTATTCAAAATTTATATAATTTCAAAAAACTCAAAAGGGGAGTTAACTCAGAAGTGTGATTACGTAATAGCCTAAAAACAATAGAGATCGTGGCCATAAACATGTCATACAGACTGCAATTTTTAGCTGCAATCTGGTCACAAGAAAAACGCCTTCAGGGGAGAGAACTCGAAAACTGCTTGTCTGACCTACATATTAATCTCGTACCTCTATCTTGAAGCGTTTAGCAGATAATCGACTGTAAGAGTCTGCTTGAAATAATAATAAGAAGAAGAAATACAATTTCAAAGGGTTTTTCCATCTGAAATGGAAAGACCCAAAAACACGAACAAAAGTAGCAATATGTACAGTGCAAAATGGAGCGGTGTTATATAAAGAATTGAGCGTGGCAGTTACACGTGACGAAAATAGCTCGTGTAAATCGACTCACGATTCGCATTTCGTGACGGATCGTGCCAACAAAAGAAAAGATTATGGTGTGTTCACTATATGAATATGCATGTATGAATATGCATGCCACCGATCACGTGTCATGAGTACTTAAAGGGTCCCCACTATTAGAGGCGAACAGAATTAGACAGCATTGTATAAGGGTACATACACTTCGAATAATACATCTGATTTTTATCCAGTTTCATCTGCATTGAATAATTCTACGCCCTTTTGACATGTTTGATACAATGGCAACTTCGGATTCACCAGCACCAACTGCGTTTTTACCTACTTCAGGTACACCAAGCATGCCGTGGTTACAATGGCGGCGTTTGTTTGAAAACTATATACTTGCTGCAGGACTTACAGGTGCCAATGCTGCGAGGAAGAGCACAATACTACTGCATACCCTTGGTGCTTAAGGCCAACGTATTTTTTACACCTTGTCAGCCGTCGCTGGAGAGGACAATGCGTACATAAAGGCCATGACCGCCCTGCAAACTCGCTTCCAACCAACAATAAACGTTGTAGCTGAGCGTTACCGCTTTCGCAAAAGAGAACAACATCACGGTGAGTCAATTGATTCTTACATTACGGCCTTACGTGAACTTTCATCTACATGCCAGTTTGAAGACCGTGCAGATGAGATGCTGAGAGATCAGTTGATCGAGAAAACCAATTGTTCGCGTACCCGTGAACGTTTACTAATGGAAGCTGATCTCACCTTGAATAGAGCCTTGGAACTTGCATGTCGGGTAGAAACGGCACTAAAAGAAGCTCTTAACGGTGAAAATAAAGTACTGAGATCAGTGAATAATGTTACACAACTCCCTAGCCGAGGACGACAGCCCCGGAATTACCAAAGGGCTTCTTTCAAGGCGCCCAACAGAGGTAATCAGGGTTCGAGAAAGTGCTTTTGATGTGGATCGGAATCTCACCAGGCTAACTCCAAGACCTGCCCAGCGCTTAATAAAAAGTGCACCGGTTGTGGGAAAATTGGCCATACCCAGCCAGTTTGCCGAAGTTCGAGAACGGTTCAACAGGTGGACTATTCAGACGACGAAGATCTTGACTTTGATGTGCTAGCGATAGACAAACTGGAGAAAACTGTGCCAGTTAAATCCAAACAGTGTCGGTCAACAACGTTGATATGACGGTGGTAGTTGACTCTGCCTCATATGGCTCTCTCATGAATGAGAAATATTTTCAGAAGAACTTTCTGCATGAAGCTCTTAGACCATGCAAAGAACCATTCAAATCTTACACTTTGATAATATTGCAATTATTGGTTGTTTTGATGCCACTGTTAGGTTCAAAGGCAACAGAGTTGTTGCTACGTGGTATGTGGTTAAAAAAGGTTCAACCTTACTTGGAAAGGATCTCATGCAAAGTTTGGGTATAAACATTGAAGGTAAGATTCTTACATGTAATTGTGCTGATTCTAATGTACCACAAAGTTCAGGCCTCAGTGCCGATGCCCCCAAAACATCTACTAGCCATTCGTCAAAGTTGACACGCGTACACTAGTTACACCTACCGCACGCTCCCCTACCGTACCCCTTGCTGACAGTATTTGCACTGTACCATCAGAATTTTCCGAACTCTTTGCAGGCGAGTTCGGGTTGGTGAAAGGCTTTAAACACAGAATACGGCTTAAACCAAATGCTGTCCCAGTGCAACAAAAGTTACGCCCACTCGCCTTGGCAGTTAGGGAAAAAATCACCAAAGAGATAAAACGTCTCGAAGATAATGACGTAATAGAACGAGTGGAAGCTTCCGAATGGGTCTCACCCATAGTAGTAGCATGGAAAAAAATTCCAGTATCCGCGTTTGTGTCGACCTTCGAAATGTTAATGGCTCGATTGTTATCGAAAAATACCCGATTCCCAACTTTGATGAGTTACTTTGTGAGCTGCGCGGTTCCACTGTCTTTTCAAAACTCGATGTCAAAGCTGCGTATCATCAGCTTGAGCTCACGGAAGACAGCCGTGACCTCACGACCTGCATAACTACCGTAGGAACTTACAGGTATAAACTCGTTTGTTTTGGTCTAGCTTCCGCCCTCGCATGTTTTCAAAGACTCATGCTTTCAGTACTTGGTGATCTTCCAGGCGAGATTTGTTACTTCGATGACGTAATCGTGGCCGGAAAGACAAAGCAAGAGCATGATGAAAATTTGAGACGTGTTCTCCGTCGTTTGTCTGACAAAGGCATCAAATTGAATACTAAATGTGAGTTCGGTGTTCCGAGTACACAAGTACTTGGACACGTGCTTGGTAGTGACGGTATATGTCCCAACCCCGAACTTGTACAAGGCATTGCTGCTGCAAGCCTCCCAGAAAGTCCCGATCAGGTCCGTTCATTCATTGGTATGGCTTCTTATTACGCCAAGTTTGTCCCTCAGTTCTCTGATTTAGTACAACCGATTAGAGATACGCAAACTAAAGTTCCATTTAGACGGACGGCTGAAGCTAACACAGCATTCCTGGCTGTCAAACAAGCTATTCTTCACAGCCCTGCCTTGGCCTTGTTTTACCCCGAACTCCAAACGATTGTGACAACTGACGCGTCTGGCTACGGCATAGGCGCGGTAATGAGTCAGATTAATAGCCAGGGTGATGAAGTTATGGTTGCTTGTGCTTCTAGAAAACTGACGAATTGTGAAAAGCGATACAGTACTAGCGAAAGGGAAGCATTAAATTGCCTCTTTTCGATTGAACGATAGCATACTTAACTCTGGGGAAGAAAGTTTATTTTACGAACAGATCACCAGGCTCTGGTGACACATCTTCACAAGTCCAGGTAAATCCTAAATCCTCGCAGAGGGTTTACCTGGACATTTTTGGTGATTCGAATGAGTTCTTGAGTCGATGCCTCTATTATATAATCTCGTACATTTCATCCCCCGCGCTTGTTTTGACTTAGCATGTCGGTATCCCCAGCCTGCGGTTTTTTGCTTTGACTTCCGATGTCGATTTCCGCTTGACATCAAAGCAGTTTGGCCCGCGATGAAATTGAAACTTGTCACATCTCATACCTCGCAGCAGATTGGCCTAATCAACTAGCTTAGCGCGTTCACTGATTGGGTTGATTCAAGGGGAAACCCCTTCATCTATTTATATCCAGAACTCGTATGGGTAGCTAATCAAGTCAGTGTATCGATCCCAATAGATCGATCGATACACTGGCTCGCGAGGATGTGGTGGCACTGCTCTCTACATCTGGAAAAGGTCATAGGCCTATGCGCATTGCTCGTTGGGGCACACGTTTGTTGTATTATGATTACACGGTCCAGTATAAACCTGGATCACAAAACACGGTTCCCGACGGTTCCGACGCGTTATCTCGATTACCCGCTGACACTTGCGATAACAAGTCAGCTGATGATGTGTCAAGGGTGGAAAGCGATGTTGAACGCGTCTGTCAGATCTTGCTAGACGACGCTTCTCTTTCCGCCCAAGAGTTGAGAGAAGCTATAAACACAGACGAGGCGTATCGGCTCGTGAAACAATATATGTCAGATGGTTGGCCATGTAAATCCAAAGCGGTGGATAAAATTGTCAAACCTTTCTTTGCTATTCGTAACGAATTGTCGGTACACAATGACATACGGTGACTGCTGCATGTTAGATAGTATTACAGCAGATTATAAACTTATACGTATTTGATAAAGTTGAAGTTTATTTATTGTTATAATTAGATAATTCATAATCAGATTGAAAACAGATGGTTATCATAATTTCATTTACCGCAAACATGTACGTACTATTTAAAGAGAGAGGAGAATGTGGTGTTCACTGTATGAATATACATGTATGAATATGCATGCCACCGATCACGTGTCATGAGTACTTAAAGGCTAGGGTCCCCATTATTAGAGGCGGACAGAATTAGACAGCATTGTATAAGGGTACATACACACAATGTAGTGCACAATCCAGGTTAATAGTTTTAGCCTATTAAGCAAACATATCTATGGTACACCAGAAAAGGTATTGTTGGCTCTCCTCAACACGGACACATTTGATTGCCTTAGGTCATTTGGATACCATACTTGATTGTAACCCAACATATATAAGCCCATCTAGTCTACAAGTTTCTATCCAACAACACATACAGGACATAATCGAATCTATCCTACATAATGTAACATCTCTAATGGAGTAGGTAGCAAGTTAAGAACATACAGAACTTTCAAAAACTGGATAGTTCTTGAACCATACTTGGAGCACACTCGTAACGACAGGCACCGTAAATATTTCTGTCGCTTCAGAATCAGTAACCATCAGCTGATGATTGAGAGGGGTCGTTATATCAACTTGCTTCCCCAGTTTCGCTTTTGTCCCTTTTGTCCAAACGACGTAGAGGACGAAAAGCATTTCCTGATATTTTGTCCAAGCTACACTACACTAAGGCAAGGGCGTAGACAAGGGGGGGGGCTTCAGCCCCAAATATTGACATCCGGCAGAAAGAAAAAAAAAGGACAGAAAAAAAAGAAAAAAAGAGAGAAAAAAGGAAAGAAAGAAAGAATGAAACAGAAAGCAAACATAGCAGAGAAGTAAATGTTTAGCTTGTGACATATCTGTATCAATTGTTGCATATTACAGGGGAAGTAAAATTATCATCAACAATGCTTACCAGAAGGGCTAGACTAATTGCAATCGGTCAGAGAACAACGCAAAAGTTTGGCGATATCGGACTCAAAAGACCCCGTGTGATTTTCTTCGAGAAACGAATATCGCCCATTAGGATGAAAAAGGTCAACACGTTGGCTAAAAAGATTTTTTCAGAACTTTTTCACCATAAACTTTTTTTTGATTGAGATCCCAGTCATTTGTTGAGTATTTATTTATTCACAAACGAGAGATACGAACTCTCGAATAATTTTCACGGAGAAACCCTAGAAATACAGGTAAAACATCTAACCCAGACACAAAGTCACTATTTAACTGGTGTAAATTTGATGAATATGGATAATTTTTTCTACTATTCCGAGAAAGGACCACTAAGCTTACATTTTTGATAAGTTTGGCAACTTCAGAACGAACACCATAACTCATGCGGTCAACCACGCATCAATGCACCGCCCCTGCTATCTAGGCAACATAGTATTGTCTAAGAAATAACTTGAATTATAGTGCAAACTCTGGATTGAATGATCATTTCACCTTTTATATCACGTAGTGATCGCCACTGTTATAGGATATTTTCGCAAAAAAAAGTTCAACTTTTACAATTTTTTACCGCTCAAATGCTCCCAGTTAGCGCCAATTCACCATCAATTTTCAAAACAAAAATCTACGCTGCGAGGGGGGATACCCCCTCTCAGACTCTCCCCCTAAGCCCCCCCAAACTTCACAACTTGTCTACGCCCTTGTAAGACAAAATCTATACACCTTTATAAATACTCATGATTCTTCTTTCATCAATATTAACTCTGCACATGAAACATTCTTGTCACATGTATTTAATGGCTTATAATGATCCCGTTATCTGCCCAATGATCTGCAAACACATAGCTGAGTGCACTACCTTACGCCAAGATCTGTTGTCTTGTCCAGCAGTTCAGGTTTCTGGATAGTTCAAGAACTGTCCATAGGTTTGATAAATATACGGCCAGAATCTGTATTTGTAAAAATCTGTATGTCGTCAACATAATCTGGCTTGCCAACTTATCGCCCCACGCTACTACAGCCGTTATATATCCTGCATAATCTGTATTATACAGATACACTTGCATGTTGATGTTTATTCATGTTTTATCATCCTTGTGCCGTACCCTGCATATCTCTGTTGTTTGTACAATAAACTTATTCTACACTTCGAATAATACATCTGATTTTTATCCAGTACCATCTGCCTAGTGTTCTTTACTGAATTTATACTGAATTCCACAGATTCTATACAACTGAAAATCAAGTCTCGTTGCGCAACAGGTCACACAGCTCGAGCTTGCAAAGTAAACCGCAGTACATGTCGTCCAGCCAGAAACTGACCGGAACGCGCAACCCCGAACTTCCAAACGAAAGCAAAAGTTCTCGAGGCAAATCCGGAGGTGCTCAAAATTTGCAAATACAGTAAACATATAAAAATTACAACGAAATCCAGTTAACACCCAGGCAGTAATTTCCGTACACAACTCTGTTGTAGTAGTAGCCGAGTATTATATATGTGACACGGAACGTGAATAAAGCCACTGAGCTTAGCCTCGCCAATGCAGCGAGTGGTATACCTACTTCGGATGTGCTGTGAGAAGACTTTCCGTACGCGAGCAAAACCGCTCTCCTATGGGCATACGTTTGGACATAGTAAAATACATACGTGTTATATTAAGACATATCAATACGGTACAATACTGTATAATCACAGAGTCATGTACGAGACTTCATCCTAGAAAAGGTATATCGGGTCAGGCCGCGCGTATCTCTCTAGAATCCAAGGTAATCTCTCAAAGTGTCAGTCCGATCTATCGTTATATACGGTCGGATCATTAGAATAAAGCTGTGATCATTAGAATATACAAGGCTGTTGCATAATGTAAGACGGACCCAATTATAGTGCAGCAGGGGTGTTTAGGGCTAGACCATTCCTACCACAATTTCGGCACTTTTTTTACGTGCCAAATTATATTAAAAATTACAATTTTCGTATCTTATTTAACATATGTAAACATATAAACAGGCCCTTTTAAGGGGTACTAAGTTGTATTTTTTTGGCTGCGAATATCTGCGACATTTCTGCAACTTTTTCACATAAGCAGTTGGTTTTAGAAATGTTGTGAATTTCTCATAGAGCAAAAAGCATTATATTAATATTCTATCACTAGTAAAAACCTCACCAATCAATCACCATCAACCTTAATATGTGAACAAAAATCGCCGAAATGTCGTGGATAATCGTGAGCAACTATGATTACAAGCGTCTAGTCCGTCATTCATAATCCAGCCGTCGTCCATTAGAGAATATCCGCGTCCATAATCCAAAGACCTATTCCATTTTCCACATAACAGTATTAGCACCAAATTCAAAAAGACAATCATATTAGTATACATAAACATAGGCTTGTTTCCTGCAAGAGAGAAGCGGTCAACAGTTTTCAATGATGCCGGCAAGACATCATGATGTTCCAAAAATATCAAATCCGTATCGCTGGTCAGTATTCTTAATCCATAATATTCGTTATAGAGTCGTCATCTAAAAAAAAAAGATGTATCTCAGTCACGCTTTGATTGTGACTGTTCATATGAGTACCATGAGGATCTTGAAGTACATGGGTTCATACGGCCCCTAGCCCCGGTTAAGCGGAATTAGACACAAGTTACGAAACGTAGCGCCATAGATCTTGCACGCTACGTTCGTATTTTGCTATCAGCATGCGATATGTATCGCCAAATTTGAGAAACTTGAGTGGAGGCGCTTGGTGGAATAGCCCTGTTTTATAAGTTTCTGCAACAATGTTTTGTGACGTTGGTTAAAATCATCACATTTAACACAGGACCTAGCAAATGCTACTAAGCGAGATATGTATACGCCATATGCAGGTCCCACTGGAATATTACTATCCAAGAAGGGATAGTTTACGATGTCGAAATTGTAATCATCTCTTTTGTCATAAAGTCGACGAGAGAGAATGCCCGCTTCATTTTTATAGAGATAGAGATCTAAATAAGATAGAACTTGATAACCCTTATATATGTGGAACATATGTTAAAAAAAGAATGTGAAAATCTTCACTTTCAGCACAATTTGGTCCGACAAAAATGGATGCCGAAATGTTATACCCTTCACTTTGTGAAAAAAAACGTCGCGTGTCGAAATCTCACTTACCACTGAAATTAAATATTGCATAATCCCGATATTGAGTATCGGCCTGACATATAGTTTCAAGATCAAAAACAGCCGGCCCCCATGCACCAACGGCACCGCACAACTCATCTCAGCCTAGCCAAGATTCACCAAAATTTCTTGTATTGTTGAATGATTGATATTATTTTTATTTAAATTCATTTAAAAAAATACGCTTGTTTAAGTATTATAGATTGATCCTATCTTGCAGCGATTTGTGAAGAATTGAATGCCTATTTTCGATGTCAACACAATTTAGTGTTATTCTTAAAATAATTTTTTTCATTTCAAAGTTATTAATCATTTGAAATGCCATCATGCCATGTATTTTGCGATACATACTGAAATATTAGAGTTCAAATAAGCATGGCTTGATTTTCACAGCAAAATTAGAGATTCCCCCGTTATTCAGGCAAATGATGATATTGAAGACCACAGAATGGAATGGTAATTCGATTGAAATTGTAGTTTAAGGGCCGCTTCTCATACGGATTTCGCGGCTCATCAACTCAATGTTTTATTTACATTTCATGGTACATTTCTTAGTTCATTTAATATCATTTGCAGCGCTAAATATTAAAATAAATAATTAATTAAACAATTAGAGAGCAGAGGGAGATATAAATAGAAGTAAGGAAGAATCGACTAATTCGGTCGAAACCGCAGAATTTTAATATGAACGTTCGATTTAAGTTTTTGAGCGCTCCATGTCCGCGTCCTCATGGACAAGGCAGTATCGTTGATAGTAAAACGTGTGTGACCGTAGGTCCAAAACTTCATTGCACCCTGCATTGGGCGTTGATTACTTTCATTATTTGGTTAATTTGCTAGACACAGGAAATCAGCAACAAATAATACAAGGTAAGCATATTATTCAGAAATTAACCCCTCCGACCCCTCCACTTCGCTGTTTTTTTAAGTCGACGTTTTTTTGTACAGACCGGCTATGATGTGACGTGTGAAGCATCAACACCTCCAATTCCGATTGTCAAGCCGTCTTATTATCTCTTTCTTTGAACTTGTTTTGATTTGATATCTTTGGCGGGGAGAATTCGTCTACGGGAAGTGTGTCGGGTTAATTTGAGAACAATCGGGCCTAACTGAGAAGAAAATAAATACAATAATATAGATTCATGGAAATAAAAAAAACGTTAAAACTCTTCAATTCCGGTTAATAGCCTTGCGTCCAGCTTACAATTATCAGAGGCCAATAGCCGAGTGAAATAAACACCACTAAGCCAGACTGAGTTGAATCTGCGATCAACGCCTCTAAGTACTACCCGACATGAAACTGATTGAAGTCCGCCAATGGCAGACATATACAAACAACTCTTTAACCGTAAGGTAAAGAATTCATATTATTTTCTGCGATTCAGTATCAACAGGCCATTTATGAAGGAAGGAGCACCATTAACCCTATCTGGCCAGGACTTTTTGGGACCTGTCCAGGCCTGGGGGCCAAAATAGCTCACCCCCATAATTAATTTTCTTATCCCTTGAGGTAGGGAGCTAAAACTTACCACACTATACCCTTGGGTCAAGCTCTACCACAAAATGTCAAAAAATCCAAGATGGCAGCTTTGATGACAGTGACGTCGTTTTCAAAAACGGCATTTTTTGGTCGATTTTTCGGTCGGATTTTCCGAATTTCTTATTTATACAATTTCTCCGCAAAAAGCACATGATAAATTAGTAAATATTAATGTGATGAAATAAAATAGTTTTTGCCCTCTTTTCATCCCGGAAAAGCCGAAATTTTGAAGAAGTATGACGAAAATATCACTTTTCTGATACCCCACGTGGTCGCCATCTTGAATTTACTCATGATCCTCTGCTCAGGGGGTTATGCAAAATGACCCCAATATGATAAACTATAAAGTCAAGGAGTTTCAGCTCTCCATTTTTTGTCGTTCCGGAGATAGCGCAGAAAGTTTAGTAGGGGGGCCATAATGCCCCCCCCCCCGCCCCACCCCACAGGCCAGGTAGGGTTAACACAAATGACATGTCGATTTCTTTCCAAAATCGACCGTAGTTCATGTCTTATTTCGCGTTATGACGTTAAACACTCTATGGATGTCGGTTATGTTCTATGTATTCTGCAAAAGAGGCAAAGAATACCCTAAATATGTCATTTATTCCGCGTCGGATATACAATCAATTATCCAGGTACGAGAATATAATTCAAATATATATTCATTGGAGGTAAATAAAGCGTTTTATTTCAATTGGATTAGGAAAACATCAGAACATGGACATACCGATTAAACGTTCAATAGTATGGAAGAAAGACGTTTTAAAAAAAATCTTTGTCGGGATTCCATTTTGGGCCGCGATATGCGTATACGACGAGCGGTCCCAAACTTTGGTGCCCGCACAACACTCCGATCGTCTGAGAAGCTACGAAACGGCCAAAGGTACGGACATTTAGAAACCGGGACCCCCTTCCAGATTACCAATAAATTTCATGTCCATTTTGAAAACCGCGACGTTTCGATCGAAATAGAACGGGGAGGAAACCGGGAGACGTCACCAGGGGTCCCGGATCTGCCCTCCCGGTTTCAGACGAGACATTTTCCGACCCATCTAGAAGGCATCGAGAAACCACCTCGATTAATTGGACGTGACCTCTCTAATATGGGGCCTTATAATTCACGCGCCATTTTGAACGTATTTAGTTCAAGAATTCAATAGACCACTGTTACATGTAACACGCACGTTCAGCTGACTATCGGTGGTGCCACTAACAATACAACCTGTAACTACTTTCCGCGAAAGTCGTTCATTCCGAATTGAACAATATTTTCCAAAATAAGATCAATTTAGTCGCAACTGGAATAAAACATATCGCATTAAAGTTACGGTAAAATTAAACAACAAACGACAACAAACTTAACAAAATGCCAAACTATACCCAAATATGCACCCTTAGAGTAAATATAGTTAAAAGTATTAATAACAATGGACAAATATCAATAAAGATTCAGACAATAAAATGCTAACACAGTGCTGCTTTTAATTATTTGTCATATGTCAAAAATGCATGTACATGCTAAAACGCATATTACAAATTGTTAATAGGGGAAGAAATAAATATTAACAAGAGCCCAAGGGGCTTCAATATACGCCCGTATATCTTGAATTACATTGGTCTAAATTTCAAGTTTGTTTAATAGCCTTGATTCCAATTGCTAGCTAGCAATCCAGAGAAAGGTCTACAATTTTGTGCTTCTGAGAATATAACATATATCACAGCTTATATTGAATGATACACTAAAATGAGCTTAACTCTTGGTACATGTAACTAGTTGACCTTGGAGCAAGAGCCGAGAGCTCACATATCCCACACTGAAATCGACAATAGTCAACCACAAGAAAATAGTAGTTTTCCTGCAAATGGATTTCTTTCAAACGAGAAAATTTTTAATGAAGGAAGAAGAAACTGATGAAGTAAACCTTTGTTCTTGAGTTAATAAACAGGTGTAAAGTTCATAAAGGACCCCTCTCCCCATTAAATTAGTAAATGTATGGTTTTTATTTCACAACAGTTTAACTAAATGTAGCTGTTTCAAACTCCACAAGACAAATGCCATATATATGTACATGTAGGGAAGAGAACTCTGAATATTCCAACCTAACACATATAGTCAGCTAAACTTGATTCAGTTTTGGGGGACTGTGACCTTGACCTTTGACAAATTGATGTATGGCTCCTCTTTGCCATGCGAGTAAGGTATACTCAAAGTTTGGTACCAATCCACACCTTGAAACTAGAGTTATCGCACGGACAACAAATGTTAATGGATGAATGGACAGAACGCAGCCAACATCAACATTGCATTACATGACCTCATCTTCGACAGGCATAGGAAAATGTGACTTTTAATGATTTCCTGATTTTGGGGTCACAGTGACCTTGACCTTTGACCTTGACCTAAATATTGGTACATGACACATTGTCTTCCCTCAATGTATCAATGGACACAAAAAAATCATGATTTTTATGAATTTCATGATTTTGGGGGTCACAGTGACCTTGACTTTCGGCCTTGACCTACATTTTGATACGTGACACATCATGTCCTCCTAATGTATCCAGACACAAAAAAAGTAATTTTCAAAGATTTCTTGATTCTGGAGTCACAGTGACATTGACCTTGACCTAAATTTTGGTACATGATAAACTGTCTCCCCGTAATTTCTCAATGGACACAAAAAACCACGATTTTTAACAATTTCAAGATTTTGGGGTCAGTGACCTTGACCTTTGACCTTGACCTACATTTTGGTATGTGACACATCGTGTCCCCCAAATGTATCTACTGACACAAAAGAAATGTTGTTTTTAAAATTTTCTGATTTGGGGGTCACAGTGACCTTTGACCTTGATCTAATTTTTGGTATGCGACACTTCATTTCCCCCTATTGAATTCACTCACAAAGAATTGGTAATTTTTAATGCTTTCCTGATTTTTAGGTCGCACTGAGTTTTGACCTTGATTCTGGGGTCACAGTGATCTTGACTACTGACCCGGGTCTAAATTTTGGTACATGACAAAACGGCTACCCGTAATTTCTCAATGGACTAAAAAAATCATGATTTTTAACAATTTCATGATTTTGGGGTCACAGTGACCTTGACCTTTGGCCTTGACCTACATTTTGATATGTGACACATCATGTCCCCCTAATGTATCTACTGACACAAAGAAATGTTATTTTTAATAATTTCCTGATTTTGGGGATACAGTGACCTTTGACCTTCGACCTTGACCTATATTTTGTTATGCGACACTTCATTTCCCCCTAATGAATCCACTCATAAAAAATTAGAAATTTGTAATGAATTCCTGATTTTTCGGTCACACTGACCTTTGACCTCTGACCTCGACCTACATTTGGTATGCAACATATCTTTTTCCCCTAGGGCATCCACTCATCAAAAATTAGAACTATAGATAGAAAACTGTCAATGATTCATGATTTCCTGATTTTAGGCAACAGTGACCTTTGACCTCTGGCCGCGACCTCAATTTCGGTACGCGACACATCGTCTCCACCTAGCGTATCCACTCACAAAAAATTGCAACTGTGGATAGAAAACGTTCACAGATATAGACCGGACACGAACACTTCAGTGATTTCCCGTTTTTTAGGCCAGTGACCTTTGACCTCTGACGTTGACCTTCATTTTGGTACGCGACACATCGTCTCCCCATAGGGTATCCACTCACCAAAAATTAGAACTGTAAATAGAAAACTGTTCCAGATATAGACCGGACACGACGGACGGACAGACGGACACACGGACGGAAACCGCCATCACATAATACGTCCGCCTTTTGGCGGGCGTATAAAAATGATTTCTTTTTGGGAAGGAGCGTTGAAGGGATTACGGAGCTTATGAATTTGGTAATATAGCGACCATGGAAAGATAGATATTCAACAGTATAATAAATGATATCGCGGCGCGTGTATCGTTTGTTCCTACACGTATATATAGCTACCAATATAATAGACTCTCTATATAATACAAATTCAGATAACAATAAATAATGCCATCGGGGATTGGCAAGGAGATAGCATTTAGGACGAACCAAATAATTAGTGTTGACGCGAGGGTATCGGCTCAAACCGGGGCAAAAATATATGCATTACTTTCTTTTGTCTTCTAATTGTGCAGCTGAACTTACACAACATCTGGTTACACGTAAAAGTAATTTACTGCCTGTCCAAACGTCAGAGAATTCGGCATTGAATTAACGGATTCTTTTCTCAGTGCCCACGGAGACTGTATTATTGCGCCTTCGTTTTTCAGCGAACGATCGAACGACGGCAAACAAAGAAGGAAAAAAACGCAATGGTTTTCTGTGAAACGAACGACTTCGTTCACTGGCGAACGAACCAATGCGTTGAATGGTTTTTTCAATGGTTTCCCACGAAAATCAAAACGATGAGTGTAGAACGACTTGTTCTTTTTTTCAGCAATTTAAACGAACGAAGCAAAAACGTTAATTGGGAACGGTTCCTAAGTTTGAAAACTACAAAACAAATATATCTTATAAAAAGTAGGCCTACCTGTTATGCCTTTCATCAGAACTAGACAAAGCACCAGGGGTATCTCGAACTTGTCCCCCATGGTTATGCTTGAAGCATTCAGGAGAATCGCCAGGCCTGTTTTAAGCACACATTAATTTGTGAACCCTTTTATAACCCTCTGCACGACACCGCCAGTTTGAAATACGATATTGTAGTCAAGGGGCCACATTCGCGGTGCACCCCTGGCTAAACATTTTTGATGATTGAACAAATAAGTGAATACATTGGAAAATGCCTGTTGCCAGCAGAAACTTTTAACCCAGCTGACAACAGATATAACATCCACACTGGACTCAAAAATCGAGAATTCAATGTATCTCATAAATAAACATATACCATTCTTATTCCGAAGAATACGTCCAATATTTGGCACAGATGTACAATTTATGTTTATGTATTAAAATGACATGTCCTTCACGATGTGTGTGACAATTGTACTTTTTACAAGCTGTTTACTGCAGTTTTTTTATTCTGATAGAATAAGCCAGGGAATGTGGGAACAGTATACATCAACGGGTAGCTGGTCCTGTGTGGAAAAAAATTTGATTGAAATTGTAGTTTAAGGGCCGCTTCCCATTCGGATTTCGCGGCCCATCAACTCAATGTTTTATTTGAATTTCGCGGTACATTACTTTGTTTATTGAATTTCTTTTCCAGTGCTAAATGTATAAATAAATAAATAAATAAATAACAATGAGAGATTAGTAGGAGATATAAATAGAAGTAAATAAGAATCGCTATATGTACAAGTTCGTAAGTCTCTTTTTGGCTTTTGGTTAAGTTATACTGGTAAATATGAGTTCACTGTAATCGCGTGTATGATTCCTTTGTCTTGGTACCCCTTTGAACGCACAAAGCCGTCCAGAAAAAGCTGGGAGAACCATGGGCGTAAGGACGCCCTTGGGAACAGGGTGGGTTCTTCCAGAAATCTGTGCCTGTAACAATTGCTTGGAGTGTGTATTGGGGCACAGGACGGCAGGTCTACGTCCTATATTGCGTGAAAGTCAAAGGGTCATATTCTGTGTTAAGGCGTCAGTTCGGTGTCATCTATGGGTTATCGTGTCGGTGTGGTTTAGGATGTGATGTTCTGGTTCCGGAGGTTTCTTGTTGTGCGGCGATGTTGGTATTCTTGTGATCGTCATCCGTCTTCTGTTTTCAGTCTTGTCCAGCCCGTCTTTGGTCTTCGGTGTGCCGTGAGGTGCTGTTTAAAGATTTTTGTCGTCGTCAGTGTTCTGTTTGTTGTCTGTTTGATGAGGATCTTCATCGTGTTCATCTCCATTTCTGAAAGTATAAGATGAAACACTGTGTAGTATTCATTTTTGTGAGTGACATTATCTGTGTGCGTGGTTGTTTCTTGGACGTGTGCTACTGATTTATGTCCTTGGTTGTTGAATTGGTAGCGGCCTTTAGGTTTTGGAGACGAATGTGGTTACCGGCCCACACGGAACATGGTATCTCCGGTGCCCACATTGCCTATTTTATTGCGAAAGATAGATTTTTGGCCAATATTGTCGCAGGGATGTTGATTGGTTTTGGCCACCGATTTTTGAGACTAATGTGGCAACCGGCCCACACGGAACATGGTATCTCCGGTGCCCACGTTGCCTATTTTATTGCGAAAGAGAGATTTTTGGCCAATATTGTCGCAGGGATGTTGATTGGTCTTGGCCTCCGATTTTTGAGACTAATGTGGTAACCGGCCCACACGGAACATGGTATCTCCGGTGCCCACATTGCCTAAATTTTATTCCAAAAGAGAAATTTTGGCCAATGCTGACATTGTTAGTTAGTGTTGCGCATGCACGGGGGTAGTGTTATATACTGGAATAATAGCCAGCAGTTTTTATAAAATCTATTAAGGACTTGAATACCTGTTTTCTAATGGGAGGCTTAGGGTTTAATATCGCTGGTAATGTTAAGGGAGTGTTGAATTCTTTTAATTCGTTTCTAAGTGTCTCGCGTTGTGGGTAGTGTTTAGGGCATTCAAGTAAGACATGTTCTATTGTTTCTTCTACATTGTTGCATGCGGTACAGAGGGGTGAGGTGTTTTTCAGAAGCATGGACAGATGTGATTTAAGTCCGGTTTTGCCTATTCTTAATCTGGTGATTATGCGGTCATCACGTTTATTGTCTAACTGGAATCCCTGGACTTGTCTTTTCTCTCCATCAAGGATCTTATGTAACCACCGTCCACGTTCTTCTTCGTTCCATTCCTTTTGCCACTTGCTATCTATTTTGCGTCTAATGATAGTGTTGAGTTTTTTATATCCTAATCCTATTGGCACATCGTGTGTAGTTTTAGCAAGACTGTCTTTGGCAGTTTTGTCGGCTGCTTCGTTACCTCTGATGTTGACATGCGCGGGGACCCATGCTAAAATGGCGTCTATACCCTCGTTGTGTATTTGTGTACATATACATTCTATTTTGTGTATGAGATCAGGTCTACTGTCAGATATAGAATTTGTGGAAAAAAAAAAAAAAAAAAAAAAAAAAAAAAAAAAAAAAAAAAAAAAAAAAAAACTACTTGGCAATTAAATTTATGCTGGACAAACCTGAACGCAAAAGAAAGCTTACATCACGCAAGTGATTTTATATAGCCAATCAACATATGAGCTTGCAAACACCGTGCAGTGTGCATTTTCTTTCATGTCTGTGAGATTCCAACCACGACAAGTGGTGATTGTATTGTTTTTTTCAAACGGGAAGTTGAATATTGAATCAGTCATACAGTTGCATTTCTAATATGGACAATGGTATATTTATAGATCTATGACGTCACCAAATCATATTCTGATTAGAAAATGTTATGTGCGGCCATGGCAACACTTGTAGTGCTCGACTTCGCCTGAGATTAATAAATCTGTCCATTGACTGAGACTGAGCTCCTCCAGTCTCACAATTACAGAAAATGATGAAACTAGGGGAACTAATTGTGAAAGATACTTTCTATTTTTGACAAATTGATACCATGTAAAATGCAAAATAACTAATTCTGGCTAAAAGACTGCATCTTTGGTAATAAATCGTCATAAAAAAAATGACTGGAGAAAAAGATATGGGGAGAGACTTGGAATAATTGGGACGCAAGGACCATTCACGGTATGAAAATTTAAGTTTGCGCCCAGTTTGTAGGTACTTTTTCAGTGACGGATTTATTGGAAACTAATCAACTTACGGTCAAGTTATTTATCCCACAGTCTTGAGTAAACTTCCAAGAATGACTAAACACGAATCAGCACTGTACCCCACAAATCAGTTTTGGCATGAGCGTCGAAGATTGAACCAGTCTTTTATCAGTCTCTAGTATCCTCTGCAGTCAATCAGTGCTGTTGCCAGCGTGTCATGCTAAACTTGTTGCTCCCCGAAATTGTTCTATTTTTAGACGGAGTGGTGGCACGAAATATAGTTACATCGTCTGCGAAACTCCGGTTGCGATGCACACTGAGATTCAGAATGCAGATTTTCTATACTTGTGGGAACATTTTTAGCAAAATTTGTGACCACGTTTCCAATCCGCACGAGGGCTAAACGTGCACGCACTTCGTGATTAAGCAGAAATGTACCAGCATGCCTAACTCAACTGTAAATTTTAATTTGTAATACAATGTTTATGTAATAGAGAAAATAACCCCATGGGTGTAGGTGTCCAATAATAGGACCTGTCCAATAACCGGACTGTCATATGCTACACATAAGTACAGTCGATAGCTTTTAAGGTTGTAAACGAATCTCTTACAATCTTACAAACTATCGACTGTATAGATTTTAAGACTGTAAGAGATTCTTTTTATCGAGCAGCTACTTTAGAAGATCTTTTTAGTCGGGTGACGGAAGACTGTATTTTAGGTTATTTGAGCGAAATCAGTTTGTTGAATAAGTTTTAATGTATCGGATTACTAAGTTGTTAACTTGAATACTTAGAATTTTGTTTGATCGTCGCTATATAGCTGAAATATTGCTGAACGCGACGATGAACCTTAATTCTCTCTCTCTCTCTCTCTCTCTCATAAGTACGGACGGTCACACAATAGGTAAGAAAAAAGCACTGGCCATTAGTCATTAATTCTATCTGGCCTGGGCTTTTTGGGACCTGTCCAGGCCTTCGGGGGGGGGGGGGACGAAATGGCCCCTCTGATTATTTTTCTTACCCCATGAGCTAGGGGCTGAAACTTCCCACACTATACCTCTGGATAAAACTCCACCAGACAATGTGAAAAAATCCAAGATGGTCACCTTTATGACGTCACAGTGACGTCATTTTCGAAAAAGAAATTTTTTGGTCAGATTTTTCGAGAAAAAAATTCATGCAATTTCTCCGCAAAAACTGCATGATAAATTAGTAAATATTTATGTGATGTGAAATATAATAGTTTTTGCCAACTTTTCATCGCGATAAAGTAGAAATTTTGAAGAAAAATATGAAAACATCACTTTTCTGATACCCCACGCGGTCGCCATCTTGAATTTATCCATGATCCTCTGCCAGAGAGGTTATGTAAATAGGCTCAAAATGACCCCAGTATAACAAGCTATGAAGTCACGGAGTGGCAGCTCTCAATTTTTTGTCGTTCCGGAGATTGTGAAGAAAGTTCGATATGGGTGTCATTTTGCTCCCAATGCCCCTCCCCCAGGCCTGGTATTAAATGGATAATTTCCCTTCATGATCAGTCCAGTTTTGACAAGATCGGTTCTATTCTAAGCCTGTTATGAGCGATTTTAATTCATTTTACAAATATACAAATCTACAGCGTGACAGCTATGATGGTACTCCATCATATGATCAGTAATATTCGAGTTCCAATCGCTTGAATTATCAGCGGAATGGGAGATGCTGTCATATTAGTTTGCATGGTGAGCGCTATATTGCCCGCTGTGTCTTACACATATGACGTCACAGATTACCCTCGCTGGGAGAATTTCGGCTGCCAGATGCCAACTTTGAACTCAGATTGATCAAAGATGAGACACATCGCCAAACAGTTTTCGCCATAATCGAAAACAACAGTTATCTCAATTTTCTCCGACCCCGTTTGGGTGTCCCTTTTAATTCCTCTGCCAAAACGTCATCACGCAGAAGGTAAAGAGTATATCAGCTCAGCAAACAAAAATAAATTGCACGTCTGTGCCAATTATTGGAAATATTGTTTGGTATTATCATCATCTACGGTCGTTTTATCAGTTATATGTATATTTCGATTTTTGGTAGACGGTGGGATACTTCATCTGTTAGCCGTGGACTAAAGGAAAGATAGGTGCGCTAAATGGACCTGAACATCAAACATTTGTTGACAGGCGTGCACCACGAAATCGAATAATAAGCTCTTTTCATGATATGATCCCTAGGCTTTCTGTATTTTTAAAAGTAAATATGCACTTTTTGTACTGAAATGAATCTATTTATATTACCATAAATCAGGATTTCTTATCTCAGCGATAGAGGAGGTCTTGTATGGCAGGCGATCTGTTGCTTTATTCAATAATTTCAAATTGATGTCAAACGCATCGAATAATTTGACTGAATGCCTCGTTTTCATTCAAATCAAGTTTAAGAAAATAAAGCGAAATACTTATGTAATATTTGTTAAATTGCTTTTTAAGCATCGAATATATTTATGCTCAATTACTGAATGGGGTTTCACACTATTCAATATATTATAAGGTCTCCAGATTCGCCTAGCCAATCTCAGTGGGTATCTTAAACGGTCACTAACTAAGAAAGGTCCGCCAAGAAACAAACCGCTCACAGCACATGCATGCCTTCTGCATAGAGTTGAAATGGTTTCATTAAATATACCAGGAAGGAGGTTGGGAACGATTCATGACTGCCAAAAACGCTTATTTTCCCCCAATTACAATCCAAATTGGAGCGATATGCAAGAGGTGGGAAAAACTGACGACGTGTGGTGATTAAACAGCAACCATATGACACCACAGGAAAGCTTCCTTCGATACCTCGCATTCAGACCTCGTATGTAACCTTCGTATCTCAGCCGCGCATTCATTGCAGGTGTTCATGTGGAGACTATGAAGTATCCACACGGGCCCTAGCACCAGCTTAAGTAGAAGTAGATACGCTAGCTCGGGAGCTGTGATGACAGATCAGCTCCAACAAATAACACATCTGATGTCACTGGAAGAGCATCGAAGAGGTGTGATGGAGTAGCTAGTAGATAAATGCAAGAATACCCAGAAAAACGGCTTAAAATTTCCATCAAAACACTTTGATCAGTATGCGGATAATTCCAGGTAATCCGGGTGATCCAGTTTCACTCGTTCGCTATATTACGTTACTACCTATCATTTGTGTTTGTGCTATAAATTCACGACATGCATAGCCAAACTTTTGTGCATGTTTGCACTGATCATTCTAATGGGAAACAACAGTTGAGGTTACATGCTACAGAATATCTATGTATTCGACAATAAGGTTTATTGTAGGTTTATTGGTTTGGTGGGAAATTTAAGCCGTACGACGTCGGGCATTACAGGTTAGTTTCTCTGGATGTTCTTGCATTTACCATGTTACCCCATGTTGAGGCGTTTGTTCCATCAGACGTCCACGATGCCCATCCATTAACATCAGATGAGTTGTTTGAGCTGATCTGTCATCACAGCGCCCGAGCTAGCGTACCCAATTCCGCTTAAGCCGGAGCTTGGGGCCGTGTGGATACTTCATAGTCTCCACATGAACAACTGCAATAAAAGTGCGGCTGAGATACTAAGGCTAGATCCGAGAATCCACCGTATTCTCGGGTCTGGATGTTGGGTGCCGAGGTATGCTTTCTTGTATAGTCATGGTTGCTTTTTCGTCACCAGACATCGTCAATTTTTCTCACCTCTTGCATATCGCTCCAATTCGAAATGCACTGCGTGAAGTGATATTCCCAGATTCCATGGTGAATGAGTTAAATATACAACGGGATGGAGGAACAAACATCTCAGTAGCAGGCGTCAGATTCGACATTCAATATTCAGCCGTCGTCCATAAAAGCATTTTCGCGCCAATAATTGAAAGACCTATTTCGTATGACAATAAGCATCAATTCTTTTTGTGTATAAGATGGTTTTCGACAAGAGAGGAGCGGTAACAGTTTCCAATGATGTCAGCAATGATGATGTTCCTTACATAAAATCCTAATCACTGACCATTATTCTATATCCAAATGAATTTCCAAGTCGTTTTCTAGAGTATGTATATCAGACACGCTTTTATTGTGACTTTTCAAAACACGGCTTCTTTTGGTTTATAACAGGACAAACGATAACTGAATACGTAATTATTCATATAAACATTTAATGTTTGGCAACCTCAATTTAATCTTTGGGAAATATATAGTTTTCGTGTATTGGATAATTAAAAAAGAACTTTGTAGACATTGGGAATATAAAAATAATACAAATATAGAATATTCCAACGACTCGGCTTTCATACATTTGGGTGCGCCTGAGAAACGGATGTCAAGATCCCTTACTTGCAAATATTAGTATTGGTCATATGTCTTCCATACTGTGTTTCACTGATTTCAGATTAGTTGTCAACTAACCCATATTTTCTGAATGCCTTTCGTCTGGAAAATACGTTATTCAGACCTGTCAGCCTTTTCGATTTATGTGCATAACAGTTCAGCACAATAAATCGTCTATTGCGTAATAATTCAAGGGTTTTACGCTGTTTTAAAAGTAAATGCACTTTTTGTACTTAAATGAATCTATTTATATTACCATAAATCAGGACTTCTTATCTCACCAATAGAGGAGGTCTTGGATGACATCCGACTGCACTCGACCAAAGAAAACATTGATACACTGGTACTACAAGTACGAATGGGCCATTGCCTACTACGTTTAAAACATGAAGCTTAAACATTTTGTACATACATTTTGAGTATTTTGTTTTCAGCGGAATACGCCTTGTATTTGACATTATCTCCTTTACCAGTTCGATGACACGGTGTGTTCCTGTTTGCGTGTATATGCTAAACAGTTTCTGTGCGAAGGTCACAAATAAATATATTGATATCTTACATAGATAAGGATATGGTATATAACATCCTACAGAAAAAAGACATTCCACGTCCTATTCCTGAATACATAGAAATATTTTTATTTCTTCTCACGTATAACAGCGTCAACATTGTTGCCTCTCCGACGCCTCTAGACTTCTGTCCTGAACCACTGTGGTGAATACAAATACATACCCCAGTGCAATAATGTTTTGTGACCTTGATTCAAACGTCACATCTAACTCAGGATCTAACAAATGCTACTAGGCGAGATATGCACACGCTATATGCAGGTTCTAGTGGAATATTGCTGTACAGGTTCCTGCTCAGGGGCTAGGGGCCGTATGAATCCATGTACTTCAAGATCCTCATGGTGCTTTTATGAACAGTCACAATCAAAGCGTGACTGAGAAACATCGTTCTCTAAATAACGATTTTACAACGATTATTATGGATTAAGAATACTGATCAGCGATACGGATTTTATATTATTGGAACATCGTGTCTTGTCGGCATCATTGAAAACTGTTGACCGCTTCTCCCTTGCAGGAAGCTAGCCTATGTTTATGTATACTATGATTGTCTTTTTGAATTTGGTGCTAATACTGTTATATGGATATGGAATAGGTATTTGGATTATGGACGCGGATATTCTTTAATGGACGACGGCTGAATTGTGAATGACGGACTAGACGCTTGTATCCTGTTGCTTCAATACACTTTGTTGAGAAGGAAGAGGAACTTGATAATGTGGTGTCTAGCACTGTAATTGCACTTGTCTTTATTGCACCAATGTAAACGTCCTGTCTGTGTCTTGTGTGCTGTCCTCAGTGTTATATAGGGTGAATGGCGGGTGTCTGGTTCCATGTTGCTTCAAAGATTTATTCTTTGAAGCAACAGGAACGCAACTTGACTGGGTGGTACTAAGTTGGTTCGTCGCGATGTGGCTGAAATATTGTTGAAAGCGACGTTAAATCCTATTCACTCACTCACTCATTCACTCCAGAAAAGGATAGTTTTCCATGTCGAAATTATAATCATCTATATTGTTGTGAAGTCAACGAGAGAAGACTCGCTGAGATGAAATGGCCCGCTGCGCGGGCATATAGCTCACTATGCATTTCCTATTTACGAATAACGATCACCGATTTAATATTTTACAATTTCGAAACTACAGGAAAAAGATTAAAGGATAACATGTTGAACAAGTTTCAGGCTTTACGTGGGGAAATACATTTACATCTCTTTAATGGTTTTCAGTGCCATTGTCCGGTACCAAAAACTTTAGGGCTCTCCCATTTGCGAGAGCTGTACAATGGGGTATGAATCTTGACTGTTCGCCCAGTACGGGCAAGGGCGTAGACAAGTTGTGAAGTTTGGGGGGGGCTTAGGGGGAGAGTCTGAGAGGGGGGTATCCCCCCTCGCAGGGTAGATTTTTTTTTGAAAATTGATGGTAAATTGGCGCTAACTGGGAGCATTTGAGCGGTAAAAAATTTTAAAAGTTGAACTATTTTTTTGCGAAAATATCCTATAACAGTGGCGATCACTACGTGATATACAAGGTGAAATGATCATTCAATCCGGAGTTTGCACTATAATTCAAGTTATTTCTTAGACAATACTATTTTGCCTAGATAGCAGGGGCGGTGCAATGATGCGTGGTTGACCGCATGAGTTCTGGTGTTCGTTCTGAAGTTGCCAAACTTATCAAAAATGTAAGCTTAGTGGTCCTTTCTCGGAATAGTAGAGAAAATTATCCATATTCATCAAATTTACACCAGTTAAATAGTGACTTTGTGTCTAGGTTAGATGTTTTACCTGTATTTCTAGGGTTTCTCCGTGAAAATTATTCGAGAGTTCGTATCTCTCGTTTGTGAATAAATAAATACTCAATAAATGACTGGGATCTCAATCAAAAAAAAGTTTATGGTGAAAAAGTTCTGCAAACAATCTTTTTAGCCAACGTGTTGACCTTTTTCGTCCTAATGAGCGATATGTGATTGAATTGGAGCACATTATTCGTTTCTCGAAGAAAATCACACGGGGTCTTTGAGTCCGATATCGCCAAACTTTTGCGTTGTTCTCTGACAGATTGCAATTAGTCTAGCCCTTCTGGTAAGCATTGTTGGTGATAATTTTACTTCCCCTGTAATATGCAACAATTGATAAAGATATGTCACAAGCTAAACATTTACTTCTCTGCTATGTTTGCTTCCTGTTTCATTCTTTCTTTCTTTCCTTTTTTCTCTCTTTTTTCTTTTTCTTCTGTTTTTTTTTTTGTTTTTTTTTTGCCGGATGTCAATATTTGGGGGGGCTGAAGCCCCCCCCAAGCCCCCCCTTGTCTACGCCCTTGACGGGTGAAATCAATTGTCTTCTGTTTGAAATCTCAAACCACGTGGTGACACTATTATTATATACTGACAAAAAACGCATACAATATATAGAAGGTGATACATTGTAGATAAACTTAACAATACCTTGGCAGTTTAAGCTATGACAGTCTTTAACCTCATTCCAGATAAAACCTTCACGATATTATTGACTGTAATCCACCCCTTGGTCAAGCGATGTGGATATATCTCCCTAGTATAATCCGTGGCGTGTCCGACTCCTCCTCCTCCTCCTACTCCGCTTTACTCACTGCACAGCGGGTCGCATAGGTGTGGCGCGGGATAGGGTTGGGCGAGAGACCTGGGGTTTTCACTACCTGAGATTCCATGGGCCAGGCTTGCACCCTGCAGTAGGATGGGTCGACTGCGCATGCGCGATGAGTAGTGCGCGATGAGTAGTATAGAAAGGGCACGCGAGCTGAACTACTAGTATGATTAACTCTGCAGTGATTCGGACGTTTATATTATCCTGGTGCTGTATTTTTTCAACCTTACCACATATTCTTAAATATTTTATTATCGCCACTAAAAATAACACAGTTGAGCTTTTTGATAAAAAGTGGGGAGCCCTGACAGACATCGAAAACTGATTGAATTAGACATTTCTATATTGGTTATTTTAATCATATTTGTTGGACTTACGCAAAATTGTAACATGGTATAATTTTTTAGCAAATGTCAATAGAAACCCGATATCTCTGTCACGTGAGGATGTAGAGGGAGTGTAAAACCGTGGCTATGGATCAATAAATGTCCACTGGTTTGTCCAGGGTTTGAAAAAATAAATAAATAAATAAATAAATAAATATTTTACGATAATTTATCTGAGTCTCATATATTAGTCCCTTAGTAGAATAGGTAGCATTTATACAGTTTATGGTAATCCAATTCAAGGTCAATCCCGTATTGGAAAACACAATGTGGACGACGTCTATCCATAGAATGCGGGACTTGCTGCTCGTTTACGCCTCAGCATACATGTGCAAGTGCCCAAATTCAATTTTGACACTAATTTCCAACCGTTTATTGTTTACACTTATAACATATAGGTAAATACAATTTGGGTGAGACCAACCCCATCCTGTGTGACCCAATGCAAAATAGTTCTCTGTCAGTCTCAGGAGCAATGGCTTGGATCAGAAGCAATGACTTGAAGCAGGAGCAATGACTTTGAGCAGGAGCAATGACATGGAGCAGGAGCAATGACGTATAAATTGTATCTCTACTTCACCACGGCAATCTGCTGAACGTAGAATTTGATGCTCGTGGTTGACGTACTAAATGCAGCCTCTGAATACATGTATACCACTAGGTTCTGCATTGATTGTATGAGGCCTATCTTGCATGTCGACAATATACTTATACCATACGGGCGTGGCCATCCCCCGGACCCGGTCCAAAATAGGTTTATGTTACTCTCCGGATCAAAACTGTTTTAGATATACAATCCAAATATTAACTCGATGGGGCATTTGAGTTCTTGTCGGTACGCCATCATCTTTTCCCGCCACCTTTATATGTTGTGTTTAATAGTTCTTCGCCTACTGGAGTTCATCGATCTCCATTCATAGAATCAGCAGATCGTTTAATTTTGGGATGCCTTATAAATCATGTAAGTCTAGGTTAACGGGTTTCAAGAGGGCATTCATATCAGGGCACCGCCGAATCCCTCGTGGAGTAATTTTGTGCACAGACAAACCGGCCAAGGGCCTCAAAAACGCTTTTAAAAACTTTCGATGGCATTTTTTGTTACAAATGGGTACCAACGCTAAATTAGTTCTTTGTGTGCTAGGGATGAAGGTAGGAGGGGATACCACCCTGATTTTGGTCATTTAAGGCCATTCTGGGGTCTCTATTGGGGACAAATAAGGCCAAAAATGGGTAAAAATTTGTTATAAATTAACATCCACTGTATACCGGGTATTGTTTGTTACCAATAAGTATCCAAGCTGAATTAGTTGTAAGTAGTGTAGAGTGTACACAGGCAAACTTTCACCGAGCAGTACTGCTCAGTTACCTACCAGTTACCTATCGGTCGGTAACTGAGCAGTACTGGTAGTTAAGGTCCCCTTACAGTACTGTTCAGTTGTCCACTGATAGGTAACTGGTAGGTAACTGAGCAGTACTTGTCAGTTACATATAGGTTACTGATATTGCATATATCTCATGAAATGCTAGGTGGTTCAGTTACTCAGTAGTTACCTATCAGTTACCTATTGGTTACTAATAGGTCACCTATCTATTCTTTCATACCTGTTACTGATCAATTCTCAACCTGTGACCGATCAGTAACTGTCTTGTTACCGCTATGATACCGACAGGTTACCTATTGCTTTTAAGTCGCTTCAGTTACTGTTCAGCCACTGATCAGTCACAGACCAAACACCGTGCAGTTATCTATAGGTAAAGGATAGTCCATATCCTTTAATATGTTCAGCGGCTCTGTTACTAAGCAGTTACCTATCAGTTACCTATAGGCTGTTGGCAGGTTACCAATGTAATTTTACAGACCTGTTACTGATCAGTGACTGGCATCCTACTGGTACAATACCAGTAGGTTACCAATCAGTTACCTATAGGTTACCTATGTAATTTTACGGACCTGTTACTGATAGGTTACCTACTTGTGACTGATCGGTAACCGCTTAGCTACCTATCTTCATTCTTTTGTTTTCCTATCAAGTTATTTCAGTTACTGATCAGTAACTAGCATGCTACTGGTAGGTTACCAATAGGTCACCAATTAGTTACCTGTAGGTTACCTATGTAATTTTACGGACCTGTTACTGATAGGTTACCTACTTGTGACTGATCGGTAACAGCTTAGCTACCTATCTTAATTCTTTTGTTTACCTATCAAGTTATTTCAGTTACTGATCAGTAACAAGCATGCTACTGGTATGTTACCAATAGGTCACCAATCAGTTACCTGTAGGTTACCTATGTAATTTTACAGACCTGTTACCTACTTGTGACTGATCGGTAACAGCTTATACGGTCATGCACAGCAAAAATAGTGTCAACTGTTTCACCTCATTTCTACAGAAGTACTGAAATTGCACTGAAACAGAACTTATATAAAACAGTACTGATTTAGTACTGTTTCAGTACTGTATCAGTATGGTAATATTCAGAACAGTATCAGTACAGTAATACTTCAGTACTGTATGAAATATTTTAGTCCTGTTTTATATATATATATATAAATCTTTAAATATTGAGGGTCAAACACTTATAAATTATTCTTGCACGAGTCCCTCCACAAAAAAAGTCTATAAAATAATGTCCTTGTAAGTTGTACTGGAAATATACAATAGTAAAACAAAACTGAAAGAGTACTTAACATGCTTATAAGGAGTATAATGTATTGACATTTATTCAAGGCTAGAAGTAAAGCAAGTGTATTGCACTGTATCATTTTGTGGGTTATGCGGGTGGGCTGATTATGTCATGGCCAGGGCATAGATGTTGGAATACCCGCTCAGGTTCAATGAATCAAGGTCACTTTCCAATAATCATTGACCTGCAACATCATTATGCATGCACATTCGTTAAAGAGGTGTAGGCAGGTGGTGTGTCATGTGGGGTACCACTTGACAGAAGGCCTACTGTCCAATCTCTCACCGCCTGGCCTGCCTGGGATCAAACTTACTTTAGGATGACTTTTGACCAGTCATGGTAAATCATCGCCACATGCACATTTGCTAAAGAGGTGTAGGCAGGCGGTGTGTCATGTGGGGTAACACTTGACAGAAGGCCTACTGTCCAATCTCTCACCGCCTGGCCTGCCTGGGATCAAACTTACTTCTGGATGACTTTTGATCAGTCACGGTAAATCATCGCCACATGCACATTCAGGACTTCAATTCTATGAAAGCTACAAAGCAACTGGGATGTGTGGTGTGACCTTCGACCTTTGGATGAGATGTGGGCTGGAATCGAGGCCACTTCCTGGTGACCTTTGACATCATTGTGCCCTTGTGCGGGTAGTGTCTGGCGAATAGCATTGTGTGGGATATTGGGATAACTCTCTCTAGGCACAGTTATGATGGGGTAGTTTAATGACAGTTTTATCACTTGCCCTCACTCGACGTCAACGCACAGACTGATGAAGCTTGTTTTTCTGCATAGTGTTGTGTGGGGTACCCAGTGACGATTACACTGTACAGTCCTAGGTCAGATGCCCTAATACAATAAAGAGCAAGATGCCATACATACATGTACACACACCCTATACCTATCCCCTTGGAACAGTTTTGAACAGGCTCGCACTGTTTGAAGTTCGGATTGGCTAGTGCAAAGGGTGTGAGGTCATTACACTGAAGTACATGAGGCCAGCAATTCAAAAGCTACTGTTATATTTCACACCACTTTATTGTATTCACTGTATATTGAATATACATGCTGATACTTGCAAAATCATACACAATTCAATTTATTTGAATGGATGTATAAACAGTCAATTGTTAAATGCTGAACGCGATGTTAAACCTCAATTCTCTCTCTCTCAATTGTTAAATGTCAGAGTATGTTTCATCATGGTATTAGTATGTCAATTATAGTGTTTCCAGCAACGATGAACATGATGGAGCATATAATCAATGTATGGTAATGATTTGCTGTGATGATAAAATGTTGAAGGTTATTGATGTGCACAAGTGTTCAATAAGCATCTCTCAACTCTGTCCCATGATTCTTCCCTGGGCAGACAGGATTGGTCAGCAATGTTGTAGGAGCAGATGACTTCCTTGTTCTGCTTCAGCAGTTAATCACATTGACTGGTGTTGCAATCTGAAAGACAAGAAATTGCGATAATTCAGGATACATATGCTCAGGCAATAAGAAATGTAGTCTAGGGAGCATTCAAGTATTACATACACAAGAAAATCAGATTTTTCTTATTAACTCCCCCCTTCCCGCCTCTGTATGCAAAATTTAACCTGGAATAAATGGGTAAAAAAGAAACTCTTAAGACTGATTTATGAGACGGATGATACATTCTATGTTTAATGCCTACATAATAAATGTCTGGCTATGACACACGTAAGCAAAGCATGTGCATTGGAATTTTCCAAATTATTATCCACTTAATAACATAACCAAATGCTCAACTAAATACATAGTTGTTTATTATAAATGATGACTGGAATGGAATGGGTATGGTAAATCCGTCTCTCTATGAGTATCAAGTGAGTATCACTGGGTTAAATATGTCAATGACTCTTTACAAATAGTCATGTCTCATCAGACATGGGCTCTACAAATTATAGCTATGAAAGTAAACATGGCAGTCATACACATTATTCTGATTGGCACCTTGATAATGATTTCTGATTTTAAAACTTTCCCACTTCTGACCCTGCCCTTATATACTCCTCCTTCGACCGTGCCCTTTTCTTCTCCCCTTTGATCAGTGACCCTGCCCTACCATCCCCTCCTCTTGACCCTAACCGCTCCTCCGTCCCTCCTCTCAGGTCAGTGCCTCATCCCTGCTCCTGTGACCCAAAGCACCATTTTCACACCACTTGTCTTCATTGGTATATTACCCACTGGAATCATTCAGCAAGCTGCATTGGGAATGTACTGCAGATAATAACTCCCCAGACCCAGAACCAAACAGAGTTTGAAGTTATTGCACAAAATCTAGGTAGGCCATCATCCAGGCCAAACAATTTTAGAGATAAACATTTTCCAGTTGTTTTTTCAAATGACAACAGTGGGTGATATACCAGTGAATGGTATTTAGTGATAAACACAGCATGTAATATTTAATGTTATGCAGCCCTGGTAGAAAAGTTACTGCTACATATAGATTAACTTGATAATATCATGATAGCATCACATAAATGTATATTCCTAAATGTTATATAACCAGGAAGAAATATTATTTTCATTAATTTCTAAATGTACTTAAAAAATATGGAATGCCCTCTTCATCTTCAGTGGTTAGCTATCACACTCACAGGATCTCACTTACGATCTGGCAGTATCCCTGACCTGGTTGAGTTGAAAGTTCAGGTTATAAAATTGATTATTTGCCATTTAGATGTATATGAATAGGGCTTATCTTTCTATTCCACAATATTAATAATCCAATAAATTTTAAGGTAATATATTCTTGCAACATGTTTGTTAGGAATATTTAGACAATTTATGTATGTGAAATTCTAATTACATTTATAATAGTTGGAGAGTCACATAGCTGAGCTCATAAAGTAAAAACACAAATGTAGCTCATGTGGCCCATCTTTCATGTAAGTGTCACAAAACAAAGGAGAGGAATAGTCTCTCTGGGAACAAGAATGATTGAGTCTCAGTGGGTGCCTTTCAGTAATAGAAAGGCTTGAACTATAGAAACTTACAAGAGAGACCAACCAACTGTGAATCTTACAGGCTCATGTAGCCACATGTTTGAGACAGGACAAAGGACAATTACTGACTGAATTTTTCTGCATTTTGAATTGTACATGCAGCATCATAATGACATTCATTAGCCAGGAGATCGGTTTCTGCATATTGGTACTCTTTGTACAAAACTTTCGAGATCATGCATTCAAGCTCTCAACTGAAACAACAAATACTCCCATACCAAAATGCCACAGTGCTGGCTCTTTTGTGTTCTTAATAAAAGAAGTGGAATATCCCAAAATGGTCCCTGTGGACAAAAGAGACTTTGTTCAATTTCTCACACATTTTCTAGGAGCCAGAGGCACAACAGATTGTTTTTGTATCTTGAAATCATATTGAACTAGAAATTTAAATTACATTCTTCATCTCAAAATTCCTCAAACCAAGAATATATCTTCCTATTCTAGTCGCTGACGAGTGGCGATTCTCTCCGGGTACTCCGGCTTCCTCCACCAACCAAAACTGATTGTCACCATAGTGAAACAACCTTGAGTGTGACATTAAGCCAAACCCCCCCCCCCATTCTAGCCTTTGCTTCATTGACTCACCATTTCTATCTGCTGTAAGTCCTGGATAGATTAATCTAATTTTCGATACCTCCTCCACCTCTTTGATCCATATCAAAAGATCAGTGAAGTTCTTCTGCTCCTGTTCTGCTGTTATTGACTTGGCTGATTCTCTCAACTGAGGTAGAGAACATATTAATCCAAGTACACTATTATTGTTGTCTTCAACAGTCTGCCTATTAGGCAATCAGATGAAAGATGGGCCATGGGGATGCCTCTCTCACTCTCTGAAACATTTTACCATTGTTTACTGGAATAACTAAGGTTGAAAATTGTCCCCGCCCCCTCCCACCAATTTACTTAATGCCTTAGTAAGAAATATCAAGCTTCTCAATCTGCAGCCTGAAGGCTATTATGATAATGATTATCTGAAACAAGCCTTAGTATTTAAATTTCCAAATTAACCATATGAAAATGAAATTCATTTTGATGGATCCCAGGAGTTACTAGAATGGAGTTCCAAGACACAGAAATCTAGTAGGACAGGAAGTGATTTACTTACTGCAAGATCTTCACCAGCATCTGAGTAAGCCTTCATAAACTGGACCACAATATACATGTATCATGATGGATTTCATATCCGGCTTTGCAATGTCCACATCTGTAGTAATAAGATAGATATAGAAAGTGAAACCTCGGTTGACAGTGGTTGCCAACAGAAATTCCAAGTCTAAGATATGTGCGTTGCATGTTAATATCTTTCTATTCCACAATAATCTACATGTTATTGTTTTGTTCACTCAAACTCAAAAACCAAGGGTGGTAGCATATGGAAACAACAGATTGTTCATATTAGCTAACCAAGTATTTTCATTAATGTACATGCATTTTGGTTTTTCTTTGGATAACAGCAATCAGACTACTGTACATGTACATTGCAAAGCTCCTGTATTATCTATTATTTATTTATTCAGCAGATTATTAGAATGGCGAAATATCATGATTGTCACAAATGGTCACAATTCACATTTGAATCTTAGGAACTCTTGATAAATTGGTATTTAGTAGCAGTCAATCACAATTAACACTTAACAACTTTGTTTTAATGGACCAGGTAAAATTCAACAAAATAAAACTTACATGTGTACAACAAAGAAAGTTCCTCCTTTTTTAAAACTGGAAAATGTGATAACCTAACATTCAAAAAAATCCTGCCCTCCCCCCCCCCATTATTATTATCTCAATATACAATATCAGAACAAATACATACCTGTATTCTGTAATTTACTACCAATCAACTTAACATTTTAAACTCTAATCTGCAATTTCATCTTTGTTTATAGGCACAATACATTAGAACAAAAACAGTTCTAATATCTCTAATTTTCAATCAATCAACTTGAATTTGATCCAGTCTTTCATCTATGATTAGCAACTGATTATGTTTGGACAGTAAAACCATGTCTTCTGGGAAGGAAAGTTGCAATTATCAGTTACAGCCAGTATTGCGTTTCCCATATCATGTATGTACATTAGATATAAACTGTTATAAATTTTCAATTTTCTATTTGAAAACTGATCTGAATATACATGTAGGTTTATGAAACAATTCAGTTTGAACAGTTAAACCATGATATACCTTATCACTTGTAGCAAATTATATTGAATCTTCTCATGCACATGTTCCGAGTTCGTCTCTAATAAAGAATTTGAATTTGTACGGTACCCTATATTGAAGTACAAACATTATGAACACACCCTGACGCAGGTAAAAAAGTCATCCCATGTCCTAAAAAGCTCAGCAGTCTCTCCCTCCCTCCCCGGTCAGGATCTAGTAAATGGGATCAGGTACCGGTAATGCACCCCTCCCACTCCCCCTTCAGAAGATGAATATAAATATTGAACTCGAACATATGATATTCTCTGCTTCAAACAAGCTAAATTGAATATTACTTGATCAATACAAAGATGAAGAGAATGACAGTTTACAGTTTTCTTTAGATGTGGATGAAACAGAATTATCATGAAATTTTTATTATGAAATCAAAATGACCGGTGCCTTGCGAAGAATAAAACATTTAAAGAACATTTTGGGAAATTAAATTTCCGGAATAATGCCCGAAAGATGCCCTGAAATTGATGAGACTGAAAATTAACTGTAGAATAAGCACACTGAAGACCCCCTCCCCCCCCACAAAAATAACCCCCACCAACTAATAAGCCACATCGTAATCCCAGAAGTACCGCATATTCATGCCAGGCGTGAGACTGAAGGGAGGTTCACGCACATACGAGAGCCAACAACGCCAGGGTTAGAATAATTTTAGCATTTTAGCGCAAGTACGCTTCCCAAGATGATGGCTTTCCTGGCTCTTGTGAAAAATACATGTACGTGAACCTGCCCCTCAGTCTCGCGCCTGGCTACATGCCACCAGTATGCGGTAATATGAGGTACTTCTGGGATTACGATATGACTTATTAACCGGGAGTAACTTAGTTCAACAATCTGAACATTTAACTTTGTGACATTGTCAATATCACAAAATTAAATGCCAGTAGGGTTCAGCTTGTTGAACTAGGAGTAGCTGTGATCAGAGAAGCTGCTACAATGTGCTGCTGATAGAAATAAGACTTAACCCGATATATGTAGATACGGTACCTGGTTATATCTGGGATGTATTCTTCTTTTGGCTTAGTGGGGTGAATGCATTTTGAACTCGCAACTTGATTTTCATCATGGCGTTGTTGTTGTTCACTGGTTCATTGGATTGGCCCATAGGAGACATGTGACAATGCTGCAGGCCTCTGATATATAGAGAAAGAGTCTCTTTCTCCATATCAGAGGCCTGCAGCATTGTCACATGTCTCCTATGGATTGGCCTGGCGCTCGATCAACTCAGTCTCACTCATCCTTATTGATCTGAAAATCGTCAGCCTCCCTGTCCTCGTTTTTAGCACAGAATACTTCACTGTCACGCAAAAAATACGTTTTCCGCTGTCTTTCTTGGGAGCTCAAACTTCCGTGCAAGCTTTCCCTGCGGGAATATGCGTCATTCCCTGTGCCGTCTGCTTGTAAACGTTACGGTACCTAAAGCGCCCCCTACTGGTGTTGGGGAGTCGTCTCCCTGTCACGTTCATGCTCATGCGACTTTGGAGCTCAGAACATGGGGATTTGGGGAATTATTCAATCTTTTCACAATGGTATGCAGGCACCTCATATTAGGATTAAACTAAACAATATAGACATATTTGACACAAAAGAACCATTTATACGTATTCATAGCCACTCCAAAGTGAAATATGGGCTTGGTCATGTCCGACGTAAAGGTGGGTCTGTCATATTCAATGGTCGGGCGGTGAAGGGTGCTTCTTAGAGATTGTACTTATGGTATTTTTTTACGCGGGTTTTGTTTAATCTGCGCAATTAAAAAATATTTGCACAATGTTAAAATAAAAAAAATTAAAAAAACGATATTGCGCAAATATTTTAAAATTGCGCAACGGATCCTTGCGCGAACCACTTTTCGCCTACCGGTATATCTGATTTTCATTCCACAAAGCTCAACCGCACAAAATTAAATTAATCATTAATTGCAAATTCCATATGATGATTCCTGTTAACTTTTGTCGAACTTTCGCAGCTTCTGGGGCAGGAGTCTAGGCGTCACAATGAAACTTTTCGTGACAAACTAATTTATTTATACCGTACTGGTATTTTGCCTCGTGTTATCCATATTTTATCAATTATGTTAACTAGGTCAGTTCAATTAATCCCTTCAGACTAAACATGCGATAGTGTGAACGAAATGTGCAAAAATTTAGTAGAACTAGATAAAATAGTCCTCTGCTGAAAAGAAATTCAATACGAATAGTTTGCTTGAGCGATTTTGAAAAGTGTTTCTAGCGCGAATTTGAAAATGCTCGTGCTATTTTAAAATACTTGCGCGATCTTGAAATTTAAAAAACATGCAGCGCAATGTCATATTTCACAAGAATTATATTTTAATCCAGGGAAATATTTTGAACTGGGATGCTTCAATGTAATATTTTGAGCTGAGATGTTTTCATCTAATATATATCAGTACCGGTACTGTTCCAGTACTGCAATGTGTCAGAACTGTAAAATTTCAGTGCTGTTATATTTCAGTACTCTTTCGGTATCCGTACTTTGGCGGAAATAGGCTGAAACATAATTGAGAATATGTTATTCGCAGAAAGCAAACATTTTTAAGTTGGCCCGAATGGCAAGTACCAATTTCCATAGCACGCAAGCAGACCAAAACTGCTTAAAAATTAAAAAAAAATCCCGGGGGACGACCCACGGACACCCCGCATCTCGGAAGGGGGGCACCCCCTCCCTATCTTTAAAATTTGCCCTTCATTTTACGCTCTTTGTCGCATTTTCAGAGAAGATTTTAGGATGAAAAGTTTCACAATTTCTCTTTCACAGAGGCAAAAAAAAAAAAAAAAATTAATAAATAAATCAATAAAAAATCTTACTCAAATATTGTTCAGATGAAACCTTCTTCTGGTCAGTTTAAGTCAAAGTCAACTTCTAACACCTCTGCAAGAACATGTCAGTTCAATAATGCGTATTGCTGAGTGAGTTAATAGGATTTATCGTCGATTTCAACAATATTTCAGCCATATCTCGACGAATCAACTAAACACCACCAAGCAAAGTTGCGTTTCTGTTCGTTCAATTTCAAGGTGGTTTGATTACCAATATACGAGTTGTCAGAGCATTTCCATCATATAGCTCTCTAGATTTGTATCTAATTATACCGCTTATGCCGGTGCTAGGGGCCGTTATCCAAGTTGCCACATGAACAGGTACAATAAAAGCGTGCCTGAGATACAACACATATCACTAATCGTTAGATTCTTGGTATGTGCTTTAGAATAGGTTAACCAGAAGACTACTGGGAAGTCATGTGGCTCTAGTATGTCGGCACCTCTTCCCACTTCCCTTATATGTGTTGTAATGCATATTTTTGAACATTGCATCGATGCCAAGCTGAATTATTTGAAGTTGTGAGTGCCAAATGCGGCAATTTCGGGACTAATTTAAGTTTTTATCGAAAAAGAGAGGCGGATATCACATGGAACTGCATAATTCATGAAGACTTTGCTGGAGTTAACACTAAATCAGGATGAACAAACACTGAGAAGAAGTTGGCACTTTGCATGAAACTGCAATTTAAAACCAGTCGCGATAAATTTGGACCCGCGAAGTAAGAAAAGTGGGGGGGGGGGGGGTAAGAAACATTTAGAGATTTTAGATGCTAAGCTTCTCTACTAATTTTCGACCTATTTCGAGGATCTTCAGCTGTAATTATTTTGGGGCAAAGTGATAAAAAGAGTTAGTACACGGGTGGGGGGCAATAATTACATTGCCAACTATGTTTTTCTCTCTTTTTTTTCAAAAGCCCTCCCCGAACCCATGCTGGGTATACTTCATTAATTGTTTTCTGTGTCCACAAACTATTCTATCAAGTGAGTTGTATGAATCCAATCCAATCTTTGGTTGGTGTGGATTTGAGTAACCGATAGGTTTAATATCTCGGTTACCAGTCAGAATCTGATATGTAACCGAACAGTAGCCATTAAAAGTAACCGATGAGCTTCTTGCAGCATAAAATTACTCCTTCTCAAACTTAAGTAGTATCAACATCTAACTTTTGAGTTTAACTGTGGAATAAATACTCAGAACGTGATCATTCACGGACAATTCTATTGGTTAACATTGAAATGTAATGTGGAATATATTCAGTACCGTAAAGAAATAACTGAACAGTAACTGAACAGTGACATATCAGTAACCTAGCAGTAACCTAACAGTAACCTAGCAGTAACCCAACAGTGACCTAGCAGTAACCTATCAGTAACATACAGGTTACCAGTTAGTAGCTGAACAGTAACCGATAGATTTAATATCTTGATTACCAGTCAGAAACTGATATGTAACTGAACAGTAGCCATTCAACATGCAACCTTTAGGTTACTGATCAGTAACTGAATGGTAACAGAACAGTAACTGAAGAGGAACCTATCAGTAAATATATAGGTTACCAATCAGTAGCTGAACAGTAACTTATCAGTTTAAGGTCTTGGTTGCCAGTCAGTAACTGAGCTGTAACTGAACAGTAACCTATCAACTTGTAACCTTTAGAGTACTGAACAGTAACTGAATGGTAACCTAGCAGTAACATGTTGGTAACTGCCTGGTCACAACCGATTTGTCACCTATCAGCAACCTTTTAGTTACTTACCAGTCACAACTTCACAGTACTGCAAAGTTTGAATTCGAGCGGTTACCAACCAGTTACTCAATAGATACTGATCAGTAACTGAAAGGAAACCAATGTAACGACAATAATGGTAACTGGTAGGTAACTGCACAGTACTGTTCAGTCAGAACTTTACAGTACTGAGATGTAATGTTGGTTCAGTTACCTAACAGTAACTCATAGGTCACCTGTAGGTAACCAAACGGTAACTGCACCGACATTATATACCAGTACTTCACGGTGAAATTTTGCCTGTGTAAGGTAGTTATATATAACACGTCTATTATAAGAATTAAGGTCATATTATGGTCACTTCTGGGTCAAATGAGGTCAAAAGTTTTTGAAAATCGGTTTTATGCACAGTACTAATTGTTACCATTGTGTATTTAAGTTGAATCAGTTGAATGTAGTGTTGGGTTGGATGTAGTCATCGATAACACGCTGCTTATTAGAATTAAGGTCATTTTAGGGTCACTTTGTGTCAAATGATGTCAAAAATTGGCGAAAATCGGTTATAAATTATTATTCACAGTACTAATTGTTATGACTGAGTATCCAAACTGAATTGGTAGTATGTAGTGTAAGGTTTAAATTAGTCATAGCTAACACTTTAATTATTCAACTTTTTGGTAAGTGAGGTCAAAAATGGGTACAAATCGGTTATAAATTAATATACACAATACTAATTGTTACGAATGGGTAGACAGGCGGAAAAATTTGCACAATCAAATAATGCTTTGATATACACGAGCAACATGGAAAAGCAGAAGATTCAGATAACCTAACCCCACAAAGATGTCATATTGAATTTGAACATCGCATTTTGATCTTGGGGATATCCAAATAGATTCAAAATGGGCGTAGGTGGGTATGCTATGCTAAGAGAACCCTCTCATTTGACAAAATTTGCACAATGAGCCAAGAATAGTGCTTTGTAGTAATCGAGCAACATGAAACCATTTTGAATTTGACCATCAAATCCTCATCTTAGGGAGACGTAAGTGGATTGGAAAAGAGCATAGGTTGTTAGGCTATGCTGGAAGATCCCACAGTTCTGATAAATTTGCATAATGAGCTAAGAATAATGCCTTGAGCTATAAGAACAACGGCCAAACGTGCTATTTTCAGATAGCCCCATATAGCCACCATTTTGAATTTCACCATCATACTTTATCTTCGAGATATGTAGATGGATTCAAAATGGACATAGGATGTTAGGCTGTGCATAGAGACCCCTCAGTTTTGATAAATTTGCTCAGTGAAGTAAGAATAATGCCTTGAACTACATGAGCAACAGCAAAAAGTGTGATTTTCAGATGACCCCATATGGCCGCTATTTTGAATTTTACCATCAAATCTTGACCTGTGGGATATGTTTATAGATTCAAAATGGGCTTAGAATTTTGGGTTATGCTTAGAGATCCCTCGGTTTTGCTAAATTTGCATAATGAGCTAAGAATAATGCCTTGAACTGCCCGAACAACAACCAAAAATGTGATTTTCATATGACCCCATATGGCCGCTATTTTGAATTTGACCATTAAATATTGATTTTTGGCATATGAACATAGATTCCAAATGGGCATGAGATGTTAGGTTATGTATAGAAATCCCTCGGTTTTGATAAATTTGCTCATTGAGGTACAAATAATGCCTTGAGCTACACGAGCAACAGGAAAAAGTGATTTTCAGATGACCCCGTATGGACGTCATTTTGATTTTGACCATCAAATCTTGATCAGTGGGATATGTATAAAGATTCAAAATGGGCATAGGGTCTTGGGTTATACTTAGAGATGCCTCGGTTTTGCTAAATTTGCACAATGAGCTAATAATAATGCCTTGAATTGCGCGAGCAACAACCAAACGTGTGATTTTCATATGACCATCAATCTTGATCTTAGAGAAATGTAAATAGATTCAACACGGAAATAGGATGTTAGGCTATGCATAGAGATTCCTCGGTTTTGATAAATATGCTCAGTGATGTAAGAATAATGCCTTGAACTTACACGAGCAACAGGAAAAAGTGTGATTTTCAGATGACCCCATATGGACGCCATTTTGAATTTGACCATCAAATCTTGATCTGTGGGATATGCATATAGATTCAGAATGGGCATATGATTTTGGGCTATGCTTAGGTTTTGCTAAATTTGCATAATGAGCTAAGAATAATGCCTTCAACTGCACGAGCAACAACCAAAATTGGATTTTCGTATGACCCCATATGGCCGTCATTTTGAATTGGACCATCTAATATTGATCTTTGGGAAAAAGTGTGAGTTTCAGATGACCCCATATGGCCGCTATTTTGAATTTTATCATCAAATCTTGATCTGTGGGATATGTTTATAGATTCAAAATGGGCATAGAATTTTGGACTATGCTATCCCTCGGTTTTGCTAAATTTGCATAATGAGCTGAGAATAATGCCTTGAACTGCACGAGCAACAACCAAAAGTGTGATTTTCATATGACCCCATATGGCCGTCATTTTGAATTGGACCATCAAATCTTGATCTTTGGGATATGTAAATAGATTCAAAATGAGAATAGAGTATGGCACTATGCTCGGTTTTGAAAAATTAGCCTTGAACTATATATACATTCAAAATGGGAATAAAATGTTAGGCTATGAACAGAGATCCCTCGGTTTTGATAAATTTGCACAGTGAGGTAAGAATAATGCCTTGAGCTACACTATGCAGCAACATGAAAAATGTGATTTTCAGATTACCCCACCTGTCTGCCATTTTGATTTAAAACATCATATTTTAAGCTGAGAATTAAGCAAACGAAAGCAAGCGAAAGATACTAGGCTTTATGGGAGATTCCTTTGTGTTAACTAATTTTTACAACAGGCTAAGAATAATGCCATTTATATGAATAACCTGAAAAGGGGAGATTTCTAATTAATGTATGACGGTTAATCCCTAGAATTACAGAAATAGGCTAAAAATTAGCCAAATATAATATTCCAAAACTACGGAAAGTCTTTGCTCTCCATTTCTAATGAGTCTTGTAATACCGCGGATGTACAAAAGACCACTAAATTCCCAAAACCCCAGGCCAGAAAGGGTTAACTCAAACTACTACAAACTCGAGAAAGAAAACTTCGGACCAACAATTATCTTAATCTAGAAGGTCCAATCTATAAGAAAATGGATGTTGCCAAAATTCACAAACAAAAAATACTGAATTACCCTACACTGATATCTTAAAATTCACCCCGTACAACTACTTCAGATTTGATACCCATTTCTTTTACAAGGAATTTCACACAAAAATTGTTTTAAAATGTTAAGGCCCATCTTTTGGCCAACTTTGGATGTTATTTGACATCGAAATGACATGATAATGACCTCAAATTGCCAAAGTTGTCTTAGTATCCACCATACCTTGAACCATACTGCATATAAAAGTAAATAACAAACAGCACAAAATATATGAAATAAAACAGAATTTTCCCAAATTTTTTACCTTATTGGACCGGTAAAATGACCTAAATTCCAATAATTAACGAGCTAGACATACCTGTGTTCAAGCCATACAGTACATAAAACCAATTTAGCGTGGATAGCCATTGGTAGCAAACATGACAATGGAAATTAATTTAGGAACGACTTTATCAATTTTGATCTTATTTAACCCCAAAAGTGACCCCGAAATGACCTTTAAAGTCCAAAATCCGGGTAGTATCCCCTCCCACCTTGAACCCTAACACAAAAAGAACTAATTTAGCATGGGTACCCATTCGTAACAAACTATGCCATGAAAAGTTACATTTCGTGTCCTTGGCCGGTCTACTAAAAGGATATGCCGGTATTCCTGTGAGTTTTATTATTTTTAGTAGTATAGTTCCTACACCCATGAAAATGGTGCTAAATTTTATGCGAAATAGGTCTTTCGGTTATTAACGGGGGAATTCTTTCCATGGACGATGGCTGTATATAATAATGCAAAAGGCCTACTGTTTTATAGACCCCAAAAACGTTCTATATAAATACTGCAAAAAAACTCGATTCACTGATACGATCAATGTGATAAGTTGTCATGGTTATTACGAACCACTGATAGATTCGCTGCCGAATGGCTTGACGAAAATGGGGAAGTAGATTTAGACAGGGTAATCCTATTTCCATCCTATCCGACGGATACTAGAATTCTGTCACGCAAAACGTCCATCTGAATCAGAAAAGGTCGATTAGGTCGGATTGCAAATGTGCAAACGTCTGATTGGTAGGAGATCGATAGTTAGGACAACGACATCGTTACTCCACGCCAGGGCCTGTGGCAGTTTCCTTTCAAATCATCTCATACCAGGCAATGTTAATTTTTACAGACTGACTGGTAAATGAATATAGGAATGCTAGAACACATCAATCAGGCACTCATATATGTGCACAAACGAATCCATGACATCCATACCGGAATGATTTTGTACACAATAGGAGAAGTTTCCGTAAAACTGATCCTTCTATTGCTAATAGGGCCTCGCGCTACAGCCGAAAGTACTGAATGAAGATATTCCAATTACTGGGGTAAATAAGGCAATACTCATATTGCTTTTATCAAAATCGAATAAGGTAATAATAAATTACATTAACAAAGCCATAAACCCATTTGAAGCCCCACAAACATGAAAAAATAAATTGCATACAGCATAGAACGTAAAGCTGAATTTATCATGCCTTTGATACATATATTCATAATTCAGACTTTTTGGTGCGAAGACAGGCGTCAGTTGACAACTTTTATGTATCAACGGTCATTCGAATAGATTGGGAACCTTAATTTGAAGGTAATGGATTTTCCAGAAGACCGACGGGGATGAGGCACGATTATTCGAAGTTCCATTACATCTTTGTGAAGGTAAATTATCGTTGACTACCTCGCCGAACAGTGATCTGAAAGAGAAGTGGTCAATCTTGAGATTTGTGATGGAACGTAAATGTACAGACATCTGGTTAGGAGAACATCATTCTTTGTAACAGACGTATCGTTGCTTGCCGCCAAGAGGGCTGAATATATATGACATCCTACATTTCAAAGTTCATTTAACACCAATCAACGTTGATATCTACGGATCCATTGGATGCTCTTCGATACGCTAATGTTTTGCGATCTTCGCCCAGACAGTCCCGGAGGAGAGAAACGGCAGATGCGGACACGGAAAACAAGTGCATTTACAACATATACCAATGATTCTCATGTTCTCAAACGCAGACAACTAATATCTATCGACCCAGCTTACATCTAGACCTGATCCATCACGGAAGTTTGAATGGTTCTCGTACATTTATTATTCCCATAAATGGTATTAGTATATATGTTTATATCATTAGTATCTGTATCATGCTACTGTGTACACCGATACTATCCATTTTCTCTTTTCGACCGCAAATTGTGTCTGTATTCATTATAACCCTACCGTTGAGATACTATATCTTGCAGGCATGGAGGACGGGTGGACGAGTGTCGCGTCCACTTCTCTCTACCACCGCCCACTCTACATTATATATGTTGTCAAACATTAAAATATATTTGATAAATATGATTACACCTCCATGGCATTCTTTTCAGACGATTATTTTGGACAGATTTTCTGTGATTTTCACCACAAAAAAATCGGTAAATATTATAAATGGGGTGAAGTAGAACAGTTTGCAGCACCACGAGGAAAATATATACATGTAAAAGAACAAGAATAACAATTTTCTTGGTATTCTCACATAGACGTGTTTGTATTTACCCATGATATGTTGCTTTTGTGGGTCAGATTAACGCATAAGATAATTAAAGCCCCATAATCATTATATATGAGTAGTATAGGATGTCTGTTTGCCGTTTTTTTCTCTATCTCTTAACATGCTGACCTGAATTGTTTGCTCCTCAACAATTTAACCTCGACCCTGGTGACCTAGGGTCATGAAACTTGGTCAGTATGTTTCCGTAGATATTGCACGTAGACTGCCGTGATTTTTAAAACAATGGTGGCCAAACCGGAAATGGCATCATCAAAACCGTAAATAGCTGATATCTCCCGAACGGTAGTTTATTGCGGCATGGGACCTTCAACCGGAAGAAAACCTATATCTCGATAAAGGTTACAGTTATCGGACTTATCGGAAAATACAAATGCGTGTATTGCAACCGTTCGTTATATGGAAAGTAGAGGGCCATAGCTGCAGCGAGTACCACGAGTGAAACGTCATAATGGCATTATTAAGCTATCTCTCCCGAAAGGAGAATACTCACGTTTTTCGGCCTTAGACTATGCTGTCCTTCTATGCGGGGGACATATTAAACAGGCCCGGCATTTAGTAGACAAGCATGAAAAATTACCAAACCATAAAATGAATACTAGTAATTTGTAAGAGAGAAACGGTTCTCAATGATGTCGATTCGCTATTCGTCTTTGACCCGACTAGGAGCTCAGTCGCCCTTTATTCGATCCATTCTAATCAATCATCGCTGCCAACGATGAAGACGGTAAACGCAAAAATGTGTAGCTTATTCATAAGGAAGGAGAGATTGAGAAACGGGATGAATTTTCTCGGATAAGAACACAATACACAACATACAATTGAAGTCTGATTTTATTCTTCACGGTTAAACAGCGTACATACATTTTTTATCATTACGTCTAAGTCAATAGGTGGTTGTTGTGTAATCTTAAGATATAAGTAGTCATACTACACGTATGTAGCGTTCGATCAGTGCCACCTCTGTATTCACCAGATTATGGATACAATATTATTTTATTCTATAATCTATAAATTAAGTTTTCATAACTACTGTACAGATTCATTCTAGTTTCTTCATATAACAGGGCCAACGTCTCCGCATCATAACGTATGAGTATATACACATAGATTAATGGTTCATACTCTAGGTAACAGAATCCATACGGGAGTGTATCGTAACCATCAACGATAACGCGTTTATCGAACACAACTCAATAGTCTTTCTTCATTTCCTTGGTAAGAATTGTCGTTGATGATTTATCTCTGCAAATTTTATGTGTGTCGGTGATCGTGACCTTGAATGGTCCGACACCACGAACCATATTAGCCACTGTCTCATAATGTATATCTAGTGAGTTTTTATAGTTCAGAGTTATTCCTCGGACTTTGCAGTGCGATATATTTTCATCGGCATCGGGTTTCTCTAACTTATGCGCGTAATTCTTTGGACTCGCTGAGGCGTATGCCACGATATTATCCCTTCCAGTTCGTCGGTCAATTCTCCGAGAAATATACCTACGGGTGCTTCATCTTCTCCCTCCTTCACCGTATAGATCGCCGAATCAGTGTCCGCATACAAAACACGTCGGCCTCCTAGATATTCCCGCAGATTGCGGAGTTTGAGACGGGCATGGGTGGTGATATACGCTGCCAGGACGACGTTGGTACGACCGGATGGTTCGTTGAAGTCTTCCTTATGCTGCCACTGAACTTCCACCATTTCCTCGTTGACAAACCGGACACTCTTGACCTCTTGCATATCGCTGGTCATCATGTCGAAGTACACGTCGGGTTCGCTGATGTGCTTCGTCTGTGGCATGTTAGATCTTTGGCCGAATTTTCCCCAAAAACTGAAATAGAAAAAGCGTTATTAAGGGGCAATAGTTTTATACCTATATTTGTAATTAAACATATAGATTACAATATTTCTTTTCTTTTCTCTTACAACCAAATTTATCACACCAACAACGATATAATCATAATACGGTTCTCTGAATTAATATACCATAGTAGTGTTACCCAAACGTACAGATGTACTAATATATATTAATACGCAGCTGCTTGTTAATTATTGTTTGTAATTGTTTCTAATCCTGTTCACTGTACATATGCTGTTTGTCATCTCGTTATTGTACATGTACGTGTAATATGTCTGTGAAAGAGGCGGTCAAATAGGCTCTGCCTGTTCGCCGATCCTTGTTTTCCTGGTGAAATAAATATACTGTTTAAATCAAGATACCTGTTCAACATTAGTTTTGCCAAAGCCCTGACACCTGGGTTCTTCTCGGTGCGATGCCAGTCCAATAGCACACCCTCTTTTTGAAAGTAACTGTCGATGAATTTCTGTTTGTGTTTATCATCGTTACACCAGTCGGGCCAGTCACTAGCTTCTTGTTTCACCTTCAGGAAGGTGTTGATGTAATTCGTGAATAGTCTTCCTTCTTTTGTGTCGGGGTCATCTGATCGAATTGCCAGACCTCGTAAATGTTCAAAACCCGGTATCCTTTGGTGATCGCTTTCTTCACTTCGTCTATGACCCATGTCCCGGTCAAAGCTCTTTCGAAGTCTCCGTGCGTACAGGATTGATCTTTGTTCTCGGTGCAGGATCTACAAAGAATAAACATCAGTTTCCATTCATCTTACAAGGAAGGACCGACAGATAGAGTTGTTTCGGCGGAATAATTTTGCATTTTACTAATTCCTTCGTAACTTCCTAAATCCTCACAATTCTCGGTGACGATGGTAGGATGACCCAGCGGGTATTTACAATTCCGGCTAACGAACGGATACGGGGACGTGAAGTCGACGTATTTGATAGTCGCTCCGGGTTCGGTGTCTCTGTACAACCTGCCGGTTTCGGTGCGGCCACCGTAGAACGAATCTGTCGGCTCAAGAGGCGTCATGATCTCTAACCGTTCAACGAAGGTCTTGATTTCCGCATTCTCCCGCAAGTTTTATGCCAGTCGCATTCCCGTTTTTGTACGTTAGTATATCCTAGATTTTCCATATACATTTTCTTGTCCATGGTTTGTTGGAATAGCTCGGTCATCGTTATACCATTGACAGCGTTGAAGGCATCTCTAGAGAAACATTTCACGCAGCCGTGCCAAATACATCCTTCGAACTGTAGGATAATTTTATCGGATGGAGTTTCGTATTATCCGTCCACCGGATAAGAACCAACTTGGTCAGTATGTTTCCGTTTCAACTCCTTCTCATTCTTGGCGTGCTGGATTCTGATCTTTCGCGTGTGGCTTAAATATGTTATCCACTGAAACGCCGTGATAGACTGCTTCTGTTCAGGGTGGTAGCCATGCTGTGGTATGATACCGATCGTGTTGGGCTGTAAAAACTTGGTCCTGAAGACCAAGTCACACGCGGAAGCAATAGTAATACAGGACTTGAATGGGTCGATTCCCGGTTCCCCCTCTCCCGAAGAGGTCATGGACATGAGCAGTTCTCTAAACTTCAAAGAGCAGTCCTTCAAAATCTGAAATCCGATATTTGAACATTCGGTATTTTAATAATTCGCGTTGGAGATTGAATTCATCTTTCTGGTGGGCCTCGTACCACTGGTAAAATTTGGTCCGATCTTTGGGTTTCATACTTTCGGGATTTCGGGATTCGGCGTCGGATAAATGAGAGAGATGGGCGTCCTGGTTGGCGAAACTATTGTACAGGTCAGGAAAATGGCCCTTGCACAATTCTTTTATCCCGAATGTCCCAGGTAGTTTACTTAGCGTCATCGGAAGAAAATTGATGGAGTCTATGAATTTCATGTCGCACGCAGAAACTTGGATCGACATTACTTTCTTGCCGCTTAAAATTATTTTTGGCAAAATGGCATTATCGTACAGGTAACTCAGAATAAATTAGGAGTCATAGCCTTTAAAATTGTGCGCGATGCAAGTGGACCCGCCGTTGTCTTCTGAAAACTGCGCCATTTATTTACAACAATTAACTCCTTAATGGCTTTTTATTAATAATAATAATAATAATAATAATAATAGTTTCTTCAATAAGTTATGCAGAGATAATAAATGATTCGCCTGCAAATAATATTAAAATTAGATTTAGAATAGATTATACGTCACTTAACTTGATTTAAGAAACCACCGGTCACAACGTGAAGAAAATAGCTGCTCGGAAGCTTTAGCTCGTTTTCGCCGTTAAACGTTTTTTTTTTCAGAATGACCTGCTAATAACACCTATACCATTTTGCGTAAAGTCATGAAATCTTGACACAACGTTTTACATATGCAAAACTATATTATGTTGCAGTTTGCTTCCGTTACACAGTTATCCTTGCTTTTAGTGGGAGGGTCGCGGTTTTTTTATATTTTCGAATTATTTAACTTTGAACTGTGGGATATTCAGACTCTGAGCTTCTTCAGTAAACGCAATTTATGCACGAGCTTATGTCCCTCTTGCCGAGGCCTTTATCAAGTTATTATTATTGGCTTATTTATGTTTACTTCATTACATCCGCAGCAAAAGAGCCAAAAGCTCGTGCCTTAAATTGTATTTACTGATTTTTGTCATAAAACTCGTCATAAAATCTTTTCCAAGGCCCATTTTTAAAAGAAATGAGACATGCTTATGCAAAAAAAACATATATGAATCTGAGATGTTAGATATTTTTGATGGTTAGTTTTGGTTAGTATTTCAAGAATAGATTTTCACGAACCACTCCATTTAATTCAGTTGTAAATAAACCGAAGAATAAATTTGTCACTGAATTCAAATTCCGGGAATGGATAGCTTTCAGAAAAATATAACTCGTTTGGATGAGTTTATTTATTGCCATTTAATTGAGCTAAAGCTGATCATGCCGAGAAGGTGTCAAACATTTTTTCGCGTGTAATGCTGGAACCTTAACGGCAATATCGGTTTGCATCCGTCGTACACAATATAAATACCGTACCGCGTCATTAACCGAAAGGCCTTTTCCATACGACAGTTACCATCAATTTAAAATGTGTAGGAAATAAAATAAACAAGCGCTGGATGAGCGCAAAGACCTCCGTCGAGGCAACAGGGTCCGTAGCGTAATACATCACTGAATAGCATACGGCCGGATGCCAAGCTCAATTTTGCATTTGTTGGACGTTAGCTTCATCAATGGTAATTAATCTGGGATTGAGGGTTCCTCACTAGCATGTCCAGACAGGGATGTGAAAGTCACATTCCCAGCAAATAATTTTTGTTTGATTTGACGTGCTTGAAATATTGGGGTATGGAATAGAGTATATTGATGGAAAACCTGGAAAAGTGCTTGAGACATTAGGCCCCATCCCACCCCCACCTCCCCCTGAGAGGATCCCCTCACCCAAATCGACACGTTAGCGGCAGAAATGAGACACCGTGTGCCTAGTTGTTGTACCAACTTGCTTGTGATTTTGTGCTATAGGCCCAACACATCAACACTTCATATTTTGTATGTGTACAGTATAGCATCATCATTGATGAGAGAATACTCTTCAAAACACACCTGATTTTACCGACACTTCGTTCTGATCTGTCTCAACATCATATGATGAGGATTCAATGCGCTCGGTATAATTTTGTATACTGGTGTTACAGGTCACCTTCGCTTTCACCTTACTGTATCAATGACCATGGACTTGTACATGTATCACATTCACATTGAATGGTGATGACTGATGAGAATATTGCCCCTATGGAACAAATGACTGAATTCCACGCAGCAAATAAAAAGTTCATGTTAATCATAAACAACATACAATTAGTAATACTATCAAATAATTATGTTTATTCCTTGTCGACATCAATATATTACAGGTAATATTATGACTGAATCATGGTAACATATATTCATGGGTATTTTTGTCTACAATAAACTGAAGGAGACCCATGCTGTTTATTATATTATGTTTTAAAACTTCACTTGCTAATCTCGATTATATTGCTTATTGTGAAAATAAATGAAGTTATGAAATCTAGTATGATTGTTCATTGATCTCAAATTAGAAATATCTTCAGCAGCTAATGTTAAGTCAATCATAACAATATATAACACCATGGTATTGTTGTAATATTACCCAGGTATTGATCTTTGAATAAGAATGTAATGAGATACATATACCTGTTCTTTGTGTTATTATGTATGCAGTTCATTCTGTATGTATTTTATACATGTACATGTAGCAGAATTGGAATTAAAATTTGAAATGAAGTCTGTTTCTAGAAGCTAAATCATTTTAGACACACATTCAAGTCCTTACCTGGTCAAGGGAGATAATTCTTACTTTTGATGATGTTTGTGAAGCATGCAGCAGGACTTCAACTTCCAAGGATATTATCCACACAATCCCATTCTACATGATATTTTTGCCATAGCACCGATAAACTAGGTCCCTTCATTTATGTGTTCTAGATCCAGGAGCTATTGGGAGCTGCAGGCTTTGTAAAAGTTAGATCCAATTATTCTCAGTGAAGCAATGAAATCCGGCATGGTTGTTTTAAGTTAGAATTTGGCATCCTTGGAAATGTCTGACCGATTCACACATGTATCACTCGGCAGGTGGTCATTACATGTGTAATGTTTATTTCCTTAGGAATCAACTGATATCCAATGGGGTGGAGGGCGAGCAAATCACTGGCTCTGAACTAGGTCATCAGTTAGTGATATTTGATATGAATATAACGCGCGTACATTAGCTCGCTTGGACGTCGCTTAGTTAAATATGGACAGACACGCAAAAATCTCAAAATTTTCAAAAGCCACAAAAATGCCCTCAGCTTGTACAGAGTAAGTAAAAATACTTATGTACAACTTGATGTTTAGAAATGACTGTGTTGAGCGGTTCTATTCCCAACTTCTCTTTTATTCTATGTCATAGAGGACAGGGTTTGGTAGATAATTAAAAACTGTAGTAACTCGGCTTCACATTTTAGAGAATGACTTTAATTGAGCCTAAGATGAAAGAGAAATTACAAGCGTCTAGTCCGTCATTCATAATCCAGCCGTCGTCCATTAGAGAATATCCGCGTCCATAATCCAAAGACCTATTCCATTTCCATATAACAGTATTAGCACCAAATTCAAAAAGACAAAAGTATACATAAACATAGGCTTGTTTCCTGCAAGAGAGAAGCGGTCAACAGTTTTCAATGATGCCGGCAATACACTTATAAAAAAATCTATTTAAAAAAATATCTGTATATATGTTTGTATTAATTTCTATAATTTATTGAAAAAAACTATACGTAGACTTCGACCACCGAATATAACACAGGCCAGGCAACTGTGAGAACCAGTGAAAGATACCCATCGAGATGAGCGGATTTGCAGATAAACAACAACAACAAAATTGCACTTTGTGCCTCACGAGGCCCTTCTCCATAGAGTGCATGCCAGTTATTTTTCTAGACTACAACAACAACAGTTTTTGCCTGTATCACAGTCCGAGCTTCCGATTACCCTTCAACCTTACCCAGACGACGGATAATTTTTGACAGATTGTCTGGCTAGGTTGTTGATCGGATTCACAGATCATGAATTCCACCGTGACGGAATCACCGTTCGGAAGACTTTTTCTTTATTCAAAGTCATGTAATCGGAAGTTCCGTGGTCATACCCATGTAGTTTCAAGTTTAATTTGCTATTCTATATGACATCTGTTTACGGATCCATGAAAAATCTACAGATGATCCAGCATTTAGTAAATCATGCTTCGAAATGTTCGTGACGGAATCACCTGAAACGGACATGACTCTTGACTAGTGTTGCTTGTCTATTTTTTTGCTGCTCTGTTTCAATCTGACTATTCTTATATGACATCTCTTACTAACATACAGTACCCAAGGATGATAAGATTTTTTCATCGTGAGAAAAACGCGACTGGATCATCCCAGGGGTTAAATCTAGTCCGTGACGTAATCGACAAAAAATCGTGATGGAATCACGAGTGCGCTTTTTAAATCTTACGGTAAAAGTGCTTTATTAATTACACATTTTCTTCAAAAAAATATTCCTAGAGTGAATTTATCTCTTCTACTTAGAAAATTAAAACTCTGACCTCTTATTTTTACTAAGGTACAGTGTTTGGGGGAGTTCCGAATCACTTTTCACATCCAGACTGCTAGCGCTTGTTCTTTTACGAGGTGAGAGCGACTGCTGGTCTTATATTCTAGGGAAATCTGTCGTCTATAATTGTATGTAAAGAAATCTTCAATCGGACTTGTCAATCGATGAGAAAATAACCTCCGCTTCAATGCACCAGCGCGGGCAGTTGCGCATCATTTTGGTGAGTTGCGGATCACGCCATCTAGCGGCCGTTACAGGCACTGAGAATGGAATTTGTATAGGCTTGAGGGACCATCTGCTAATCATCCATAGGCCGGTGAAACCCTGGAGAAGATTTCAATGTTGTCTTAATTCTCCCCGCCCTATGAGCGAATATTCAACTGTTGCAGTCCAGGCACAAATGACACGCAGATCTAGAGTCGAAAATGTTCTGAAGTATATTTATCTTGGAGCGAGCCTACAAAATTGCATTGTAATCTCAATTTAATTATTTTTTAGAACATTTTAGGATACGATGTCTGACAATCATGGAGGGCGGGATAGTGAACTTTCCTGTACTGCTCCATAACGACAAAACAGAGGAAGCGGGAACTTCGTGACTTTAAAGCTTATCATATTGGAGTCATTTTAGGACTTGGCCGAGCAGAGGATCATGGCTAAATTCAAAAGGCGGCCGTGTGGTATCTCAGAAATTCGTTTTTTTCCAGCCAGTTCTGTCCATTTCTTCGAATTTTTCTGGCCTAAAAGTACTAGAAAGTATTTTATTGAGCAAAAGTAGTTATTCTCTACTTTATTTGGTAGTTTATGAAAGAAAAATCGGAAAATTAGAATTTCGAAAAATCGGTCCAAAAAATAGTCGACAAATGGCTGACGAGATGACGTTACTCGACGTCATCATAGCGTTCATCTTAAGCTTTGTTACTCTTTCAGGTAGAGCTTGAACAGAAGATACTGTGTGTTATGTTGCAGCGCTCTAGCCCTATGGATAGCGAAAATATATGGGTTGACTCCCTCCCCCCCACCCCTCACCTGCGATACACCACAAATCTTCCAGACCAGATAGTGTTAATAAAGGGACATCCAGTTATTGAACTCGTAGAAACCTCGCTCAGTGATGAACAATTTTATTTATATAAAACTTTCTATATTGGAGTAGATATGTCTGAAATTATTGAATATGATGATGTAATATCGAAAAAATGATTTGTTCACCAAGGTTTGGAATGATTCGCGTACATAGTTCCGGTTACAAGGATATTGTCATTGATTCTTTTTTTCTTTTTTTTTTTGACAATGCCATGGATTGACCAATCTTCCTTAAAGTCGGTTTACACCTGTTGTATTAGTTGTGAGACGGTCCCTTTTTCACCGATTTCAAGTTATGAACGGCGCTTATTTCGTTGATTCGGAATTGACATCTCTATAGCGCCATTATATTACAATGCTGGTCAGTTAACATTTATCGCAAATCACTAGATATTTTGTTTGGCCATTTAGCAAGATTCTGTCACTTAAATAAATACTGAATATACCGCCTAAACCCACCTTATTTCGCGCAGATTCACTACTGGAAAAATCGCACGTGTTTTTCGACTCTGTGGCAATTTGTTATTGTACAGTACCAGAAGTATTACGTTACCGAATTGACCGGAAAAGAAACAATCCAGGTCCGTTGTTTGACATTCATTTCAGTCCACGGAAACAGACGTTCCAATAAACCTAAAAAGTTTTAATCAGATACTTTACTTCAAGAAATATCAGGCATTAATTAGGAAAGTGATCCGCAACTCCCCGTGATTCGGAACTCCCCCAAACACTGTATACAGCTCCCGCCACATGCATATCTTTTCTGCAGATGTTTCAAAATAGTATAGTTTTCAGTAAAGTGCAATTTTTCTTCTTTGACAATTTAGAATTTCCCGAGTTCTTCATGTTCAAAAATTGCGGGAAAAATATTTCGCTATTAAAACACATCTTCTCTATTATTGGCGTGTTCCCGGAGATCATAGGAAGCGAATACATGTAGAACAAACAGCATGCTAATATAGGGTCTACGACAGAATGTGGAGTGAATTTTATGCGAAAAAGGGCTGTTTAGCAATGTCCGCTTTTCCGTGGAATTCATGAGATCACGATTGAAGTATCATGGGAAGATATATTTTTCCAGTCGCTATCTCCCCCCCCCCCATCTTCAAAAAAAAGGAAAAGAAAAAGCCGAGAGAGCGCCTCGTGAGGCAGAGTTATTTTTCCAGACTACAACAACAACAGTTTTTGCCTGTATCACAGTCCGAGCTTCCGATGACCCTTCAACCTTACCCAGACGACGGATAATTTTTGACAGATTATCCGGCTAGGTTGTTGATCGGATTCACAGATAACGATTGAAGCATGGGAAGATATATTTTTCCAGTCGCTATCTCCCCACCCCCAACTCAAAAAAAAAAAAAAAAAAAAAAGCCGGGAGAGTTCTTCGGAGTTTTACGTTTTTGACCTCTGACTTTGAATTTGACTTCTCACTTCCGACTCGCATCCTGGTGAATGACACTCGTCCTTTATCTTTTTGCTGATTCAGAGATTCTCGTGGAAGTTTCCAATTATACTATCCGGAATGCGAGTTTTTCTTTCGTGAAAATTTACTTTTTATGAAAGCGCAGGTTTGTCTTCGTCGCATACCGGCCATCTGTACCAGCGCGAAGCTATAAGTACACGCGCTAATTTAGTACCCTCGAATTAAGAGACCCGGTGGAAGCACTGCAAAGGATACACACCTTTTGTGACGTAAGCATTCAATTGTGTCCAGAAACTTTTCAAAATTTCGTCGGGAACCATAGCAATCCCTATTGGAAATCACACGAGTCGTGGGTTCCCCATATGACAATTATTTGGCGGAAGATATCACGTTGCGCTCCTAGACCTCCGTCTGATCGACGGAGGTAAAAACAGTTTTTAATGATAGCAGCAAGACATGATATTCTTTAAAACAAGGTTCAACATGACACCAGTAAATAATATCGACCATAATAATAATAATTTATTGGGAACTATCCCTTTACATCGAGGGGGAACCAAGGGCGGGTTTATCCTTGATGCGTCCTCATATTGAAACATGGCAAAACAGTTAGAAACACATGTATACTAATAAAAGGCATTTACATACCGTATACATCCTAATAAAAGACAGTTACATACGATCATATATTAACTCCGTCTGAAGTCGAAACAATCGAATAATAATATGTATACATAACAAGTCCGGATTCATTGATAGGGGTTCTGGTTGCACAAATGCAGTGATTTTTGGTGTCATCATATTCATATTACGAGGTAGGATATTAAACATGACTATAAATCTATCGTAAATTCAGGTACATGTAGGACAAGGCGCTCTATGATCGAAACTTAAATGATACATTTAAGAATTTGGTTAAGAAGTTTCACACCAGTTTACTGTGGAACACGACGTGAAGTTTACTCAACTGGTTAGGTTCATACATTGGAACTTGGGTTGGATAAACGAATACTGGTCAGTGATAAGGAGTTTACGAATAGAACATCAATTTGTCCTACTGTGATCATTTAAAATTTCTGGACCGTTTCTCTCTTGCATAAAGACTCAACTAAGTCTCGTATAATTTCTATTGTGAGCTCTCTGTAAACAAAAAGTACCAACCTTGTCATTAGTTACTCCGAGAGTTACATGATGACCTGTTGTCGGAAGAGACGGTTGAAATATGAATCTTTCTCAGGTGATCAAAAATATCTGGCTGTAGTAATAATAGTTTGGCATTTTCAATTTCACCACCAATTTCCCTTCCAGCTTTACAGAAGACAAGTTTCAATATATGAAGAATTGATGAAACCCAGATTACCCCAAATTATCATTTTCTCATTGTCTGTTTGGATTGTAACAAAGACAACCTCGAACGTCCCAGGTTTACCGATTTTACAGATTTACAAATCACTGTCTCCTGGCTCCAGCTGCAGTGAACAAGCAGATAGTGCAGTCAAGACTTTTGGGAACCCGACAAAGATTACCCGGTGGAATATCTGATTTGCTCAGGATTCGCTCATTTGACAGAATCATTATTCATGTAATAGATCAAGCAATGAGACTCAGTGCGAAAACGCTGTTCAAATATGTTCAAATATTCCACAGACAGATGACGTTATTGTTTGTTTTTAGGATACAGGAATACGTTTTTCGACACGATTGGATTGATCGAACTTCAATTAATAAATGGGGAATGGCGTTCATCTTTGTGTGAATGTCCGCCTGCATTTCATCATACAGCCGAACTGTCTCGGTGACCGAATCCTATTATTATACCAACAACGTCTCATGTGGATGGTCATCCCACTGTGTTAATTAGTTAGCTTGCCTGGCAAACCAGAACCTACCGACGTCGCCAGTTTCCGAGGATCCATTAAAATGGATTGCATTTACATTAATTCCGAGTAGAGCTGTATGGGAAGATTAACTTCCACTCGAGTGACTAGCATGCCAATTGGATTTAGTTTCCCGAGCCAGAACAATGCTCGAAAGATGTCAAAGTTAACTGTGCGATTTGCAGACCGAATTTGATAGTCTACTTTGGAAGGATGCTAAACGATTACACTTAGGGCCTCAGTATAGTCATTATCACCCGGGCCATGCGCATTAATTTCACATCGGGCCAATTTGCTTCCTTCTTCAAGTTTGATTTCTTGTATACGGTTAGATACATTTGGACCCCCAGATCCAAAGAGGACAGTCTATCCTTGGAAAAATTTGCATCTTCCCCAACCACCTCTCCTTGATTTCTCTGCCTGTTTGTTTGTTCGTTTGTGTGTTTGTTTATTCATTAGTATTGCTCCGAACTGATCTGTTGTTTTATATCGAAGACTATATTTTGTAATATGTTACAGTTCAGCATCTCAAGTGGGTTCGTTGATATAATCGGAGAGTGCAGCGAAAGTAAAATAGTAAAGAGCGCAAACCACATCAGCTTTACCCATCATCCGAACGCATGACACGATCATACGTAGAAACTTCTGCTCGTAGCCATGCGGTAACGGGTGATATCTGAGTGTAATAGGGCGTTTCCCAAATGGTCACATCCGATTGGTCCCGTTAGCTCCGACATCGGCGCAATCACATTCATAAAACGAAGACACACCTCCAGAAAGCGATCGATTGAAACGATCCCTTGGTGGGCCTCGGAGTGCCCCCATCACAAAATAAAAAGCATATCATTTTCCTGTGAACTGTCGCCAATTTTATTTTTTACAAATATGTTAGGCCGCTTGTAATATGATTTTTCTTAAGGAAAACAAAGAAGCATGCTCCATTAGAGTGAGAAATAAAATAGCTAATTCGCACAACTTCGGTTTGGTCTCCCACAGTCTTGCGCCTCGAGCATGCCGATCGCTCAAGTGAAATTGACACGTCTCATGTCTGAGATTTCCAGGTCAAAGTATTTGAATACAGACAATTTCATTGGCCCGTTTAAATGGAGCGGACATGCGACTTGATGCTTGGGGAAGCTGACATCGGGCGAAATACACGGAGAATGAAGTCATTGAGCTAAGGGTAGTGTTAAGTGAAACGTGAAATGCCCTTAGCAAGCTAAGAGGGCTTTACCTTGCGTTATAAGTTGTGTTGATGGTAACTTCGTGAAAAGGTGGAGAGCTAGGGCTTAAGCCTCGACACAATAGACCAATGCTAACTTATGCATTTTGGGTCTGTTCCTTGATGTTATGTGTATGGAATGGCAAATGCTTACTATCCTTTGTAATTGACCGTTTCTAACCTGAAGATTTCATTTGGTGGCTTTTAGTCACAAAGTTTCCACGATAAACTTGCGCTGTTCCCAGTCGAATTTGGTCATACTTTGGAACTATCCTCGTCTGGTATTCCATCATTCGTTAGTTCTCAGTTGTGTTCCATACCGCATTTCTAATTACGGCTGGCTCGAGGTGCTTACATACTATTCTTGATCAATGTAGCCTACCTACCGGCTCCAGTACAGTAAAGTATCACCTCAATTTGTTGTCGATGAAAAACTTTCCGACTCTCATATCCCTCGGCAGATATTTACTGTAGTTACAGTACACTGCGGGATGAAAATCTAGCCAAACAACCCAGTAAATTATAGTTTCAGAGTTGTTTAGCTTCGAAAGAGCAAACCAGACTAAGACGTGAGGTGTATGTTAGTCCCTAATTGTACGCCCCGAGGTGATCCTGCCGACCTTCAGATTACAGCAAAGTATCTTAACGTGATTTAAGTGCGTGATGGGGATCGATCGATAGACACCATTGACCTAATCAGGCGTACTGGAGTGTTATTCTCGTTTGATCCTGGTATAAATTCGTGCTTTATCCAGAAAATAACCTATCAATTATCCACCCAGATCGCTACATACCAGAACACGTCAATAAATGCGCATTCCTCCAGGTATAGATCGTGATTACAACAAATATAAGGGAAGTGGGAAGAGGTGCCGACATACTGACAGAGTCACATGGCTTCACAGTATAGTATTCTGGTTAACCTATTCTAAAGCACATACCAAGAATCTAACGATTCGTGATATATGTTGTATCTCAGGTACGCGTACGCTTTTATTGTACGTGTTCATGTGGCAACTTGGATAACATGACCACACGGCCCCTAGCACCGGCATAAGCGGTATTAGATACAAATCTAGAGAGCTATGATGGAAATGCTCTGACAACTCGTATATTGGTCGTTGATGAGCTGTGTCGTTGTGAGAACTCGTACGCTTGGAATTGATGAGCTGTATCGTCGTCAAATGAAAATGACGGCATTTAACACGAAAGACTAGTCTGTAAGACCCGATGTCGACCAAGCATCAACATCAACTGAGACACATACTCTATGTAGATAACCCGTGATACCATACATCGGTGTTACATTACACAAATGTAGATACAATTATATCGGAAATTACGTAAACATTTAGGACGGGTTTTAAGATTTGTTAACTGAAAAAACATTAAGTATAAATGTAATCACTTCCCGCATAAATTTATTACCGCGGATAAGCATTGACATGAGCAAATAAAACTACTTCGATATTTGCTTTTTAAATTCCTTGCTGAGTTAAATATATCAGTCACCTGTAAGCTCGATATATCATTATAAATAGACATGACCGTAGGTAAAAACCAAAACTTTCTAGCATTTATTCTGGTTCGTGATATAAAAAAACAAAGCTGGATTTCGCAGACATACCATTGGAGCATGGAATGACAAGAGGCATGAAGTCATATTTATTAGATAAAACACCATGCGTGAAAAACAGATCCAAAACTTTCCGTCTCTGAGATGATGGCAGTAAATTGAAATAATTACAAGCACCAATTTACCCATCAGCCCAAGTCATGGTCCGTCTATCGAATCCGAGCCATAAAGGATAGCTTGCACACCGCAACGAATACCAGCCACTTCAATCGAAAATATTTCGGAGCGAATTCTTGAACTCATGACCTCTCCGAATATTCCCATATTTGAACTATTTAAGCGCCAGTTAACTAGCTTCTGGTTGCATTGAAGCCAGATGTCTATATACGGGAACGTTTTCACTTGAGACGCCGCCATGTTGTTTCCTCTCGGACTTCAAAGAGTTTGTCATCCAGCTTTTTCCCCACATAAACTGGGCCTTAATTTGAATATACCAAGATTCCACGAAGGCGGCGTATCGCATCAAAACCCCGTCCCAGATAGGACAGTCTATCCTTGGAAAAATTTGCAACTCTCTCAACCTTCTCCATGGTTTTGTCTATTTGTTTTGTTCGCTTGTGTTTTTGTTTATTCTTTAGCGTTGCCCCGAACTGCTCTGTTGTTTTTTTTAACTTGTCAGGCTTACCCGCTACAATTAGGAGATCGTTCTAGCGAGTTTGCGATCCATGTCGAAACTGGACTATCAGAATAGTAAATGCTATTTTTGATATGTTACAGTTCAGCATCCCAAGCGGCTTCGTTGATATAAGCGGAGAGTGCAGCGGAAGTAAAATGGTAAAGAACTCAAACCGTGTCAGCGTTACCTTGACAAAGTGATGTTGATGGTAATTTCGTGAAAAGTGGATAACTAGGGAATAAGACTCGACAAAATAGACCAATGCTAACTTATGCATTTTGGGATTGTTCCTTGATCTTATGTGTAAGGATTGGCAAATGCTTCCTCTCCTTTGTAATTGACCGTTTTTGCTTGGAGATTTACTTTGGTGAGTTTCAGTCACATAGTTTCTGCGATAAACTTGCGCTGTCCCCATTCGAATTTGGTCATACTTTTGCGCCCCGCAATGGCTCAGTCCAGTGAAACTATCCTTGGCTGGTATTCTATCATTTGTCAGTTCTCAGTTGTGTTCCATACCGCATTTCTAATACGGCTGACTCGAGATGCTCACATATCAATGTAGCCTACCTACCGGCGCTAGCACAGTAAAGTATCACCTTTGTATTCAATGAAAAACTTTCCGATTCTCATATCCCTCGGCAGATACTTACTTTTGTTAAAGTACGCCTTGGGACGAAAATCTAGCCAAACTACCCAATAAATAATAGTTTCACAGTTGTTTAGCTTCTAAAGAGCAAGCCAGACTAAGACGTGAGGTGCATGTAAGTCCGTAATTGTACGCCCCGAGGTGATCTCACCGACCTTCAGATTACAGAAAGTATCTTAACGTGATTTAAGTGCGTGATGGGGAATTAACGCCGGTCGATAGACACCATTGACCTGATCAGACGTACCGGAGTCCTATTCTCGTTTGATCCTGGAATAAATTCGTGTTTTATACCGAAAATAACGTCTCAATTATCCACCCAGATCGCTACATACCAGATCACACCAATAAATGTGCATTCCTCCAGGTATAGACCATGAGACAAATACAAGTGTAGATAAAATTATAGCGGAAATAATGTAAACATTTGGACGGTTTTTAGGATTTTTAACTAAAAACATATTAAGTATAAATCTAATCGCTTCCCGCCTAAAATTATAACCGCAGATAAGCATTAAAATTAGTAAATAAATGTACTTCGACATTGCGTTATAAATTCTTTGCTGAGCTAAATATATAAGTCACATGCAAGTTCGATATATTATTATAAATAGACATGACCGTAGATAAAAACGTAAACTTTCTTGCATTTATTCTGGTTCGAGATATATAAAGCAAAGTTGGATTTCGCAAGCATATGATTGGTGCATGAAATGACGAGACAAGTCATATTTACTAGATAAAACACAAAGCATGAAAGACAGATCTACAAATTTCCGTCTCTGAGATAATGTCGGTGAATTAAAATAAGTACAAACATCAATATACCCATCATCATGGTCATGGTTCGTCTATGAAATTCGAGTCATGATGGATAGCTTGTTCACCGCAACGAATAGCAGTCACTTCAATCGGAAATATTCCGGAGCGCATTCGTGAACTTATGACCGCTCGGAACAAGCCGGTATGACCGCTCGGAACAAGCCGGTATGACCGCTCGGAACAAGCCGGTATGACCGCTCGGAACATGCCGGTATTTGAAAGAATTAAGCGCCAGTTAATGTGTCGTATATTTCGTCTATAGCTTCTCGTTGCTTTGAAGTCAGATGTTTATATCCGTGAATGTTTGTTTCCTCTCGAACTTCAAAGAGTTTGTCATACAGCTATTTCTCCACATAAACTGGGCCTCCATCTAAATATACCGAGATCCCATGAAGGTGGCGTATTGACCCAAAACCCCGTCCGTTCATTGGCTGATATTTTAAACGGACAGTTTCACGAATAATTGTACAGCTCTAATCTGCCTGCAGGGCCTGGTACGGAGTTACGGAGCATCAGATCCTGCATTATGGAGGATACACGGTCTGTCGTATAAAGCTATTCTGAATTACTCTCTGGCCTATATTGTGCCATGATGACACGTAGTTCAACTAAATAACAATGATTGATGTAAAACCACTTCAAAGTCCGCCGCGATTCGAATATCTACTGATAACAACAACATAAATTACGCACGAAGTCACACAAATGGAGAGAGATTTAGTACAAAGCGAAGCTCGATCCACTGATACAGATTCAATAGTTCGCCAGGTTTGTGATCTGGAAATTCTCTGGTTTGGACGATCAGTTCAAGCAAAACCTTCTAGCTGATCCATGTATAAGGATGAGCGGCTATATCATCAAAAAAAAAGTATATTTATTGATGTCAAATACCGGGTTAATGGTTGCGACGTTTTTATAATGCACAATGTCATCGAATGATCTCGTTTGATATGTTCAACTTACTCCGGGTTCCCCCCAAATCTGAATCGTGTCGATCCCTTGTGATTCACTGCATTAAAGGAAAAGACAACGTCTGCAAGAATTATACGGAAATTCCAACCTCACCCCCAGTACACAAATGTTTTTGGCGTCAAATTGTCACAAATCAACAAATGTTGTCAACTGAAACAGATGGACTTCCATCCTATTCCCTGGTAGTCGTATGTAACTATCTCAAGTTCAAGTAAGAGGTATGCACTGGTCAGTTATATTAACCGTACCAGGCCTGGGCGATTTCAGGTCTGTCCCATTGGTGGGGGGAGGTGGGGGCTACTTATGTTCGTTACACCTTGAGGTGAAGAGCTGAAACTTTCCACACTATATATTTGGATCAAGCTCTAAAGGAAAACTTGAAACATTCGAAGCTAGCAGCCAAGATAACGTCACAGTGACGTCATCGTTTCGGACGTCATTCTTCGTCTATTTCTGTAACAGATTTTCCGATTTGTTTTTATATTTGATATATTCTCTCAAACACCAATTAATATAATAAGAATAATTAATTTTGAAACAGAAAAATAATTTCAATTTAGACGCGGAAAATGCGAAAATATGGATAGAAATGATCGGAAAAACGTGACCGCCATTTGAATATTGTCATGATTATTTGCACTTTGTATTATGCAAACAGTTTCAAAATGACACCAATAACATTCACGGAAAAGTCAGAAGTTTCAGCTCTCTTGTTCTCTTCAATCCGGAACAGTTTAGAAAAGATTGGTAACCCCTCCCCAACCCATCCCACAACCCCTCCCCAACCCCTCCCACATAGACATACATAAATGAGGAATATACACAGAATAATAAAATGACTACAAACAAGAATAAATAGCACAATGATTCAGTCTTCTCTCGCCAAAGGTAGGAGGAGAATCTTTGCCTCTATTTCTCTCTCATCTGTACATTATGTCACCTGTACTTTCCCTCACATGTACTTTCTCTTACCTTTACTTTCTCTCACCTGTACTTCATTGAAAATAACTTCATTCAGCAATACTATTTTAGGAGGACTCTCTAACCTAGAGGAAGAAACACCCAAATACTTTTTACCTAAACTTTCCTTTTATACTTTGACACATATACCCCTATTTGATTTCTTTCAGGGCCATGCAGTGCCATGAGTTTTCAACCCTCCAGTGTCAATTATTGTTTTAAAACGAGCATGCATACTATAAAGGTTATGCTGGTTTAAATCAGCTTCTAACACGATAACAATACTATTGATTTGGAGACTAAAAACCCTTTCTGCAGCCACAAAAATGGAATTAGATTTGGGGTACAAAGCAAATTTCGATTTTCTGTTAGACTCTGATCAAATGTTGTGGTATGGGTTCGATATCGAATGAAATCATATATGTTATATTCATTGATATGAAATACAGAGGTATTCAGTTCATTTGACCAAGGAATACATGCAATATAAAATGGTGTCCGTTCTAAGGCATCTTCGACTATAACTGGCCACGTGAACTTTCAGCACCGGAGAAAGATTTCGGGTTTCATATGATGAAAGTCATGATGATACATGGACGTAGAGTTCTCCGTGAAGAACCACATTGTTATGTTCGCAATATTAGCGTCAGATTCGGCATTCAGTAATCAACCCTGGACCATCAAGAATTTCTTCTTCCATAATAGAAATACTTGATTTCATAAAATAAAACAAGAATTGAACTCAAAGTGGACATACATTAAATATAAGCTAATTTCCCAAAGAGAGAAGTGCTCAACAGCTTCCAATGATGCCGATATGACATCAAGATGTTCGTATCTCCAAGTCCATATCGCTGATCTGCAGTCTTAATCTGAAGGGTTATCCAAGTCATTATCTAGGGAATCTCAGTCCCGATTTTATTTTTTATATTTTTGTCACTGTTCCAAGGAAAACCATAAAGATCGAAGTTACACGATGTTCTTACGGTCTTTAGTGCCAAAACTGTTGTGCCTTACGATCGTACTTTGCAATCATCAACAACTTTGATAAATTTTGAGTGGAGGTGCTTGGTGAAATAGACTTGCAAAGCATTGACAGCATTGTGGACTGTTTGTACTTCACAAGTGAATGGGTGTAGTGCGTATATTATTTTCTAACATAATTATATAGGGGCCAGAACTTTTAAGTTCGGCCAATTCCAAAGAGGCATAAAATAAAATATGGGTTCTTGCCCAAGAAAAGCGGTCTACCATTTTTATTGGTGGCAGCAAGGTGATTTTCTGAAAAATGTTCTTTCCTGGGAAATAGATATGATGAGGTCTATTCAGCATTTTGTTTTCATACAGGGACATCCTAGGAGACGATCTTTCTGAGAGTAGTGAATGTTGTACGGCAATGTCTTTCCGTGGTCAGCCTCTTCTATCCTCCATACGGCGAACTCACCTGACCTCCTTTTACGCAAGTTCTAATTAAATCTGGCGCAATTTTCCGTGACTGATCCTGAACCATATTGATATTCCAATTTATGCGACTTTCCATATACCCGCGGGCTGACAGACCCTACCTCAGAAAAATATCGCCACTATTTTGGATATTGACAAAAGTAGAATTAGTCTCAAAATATAGTATTTTGTTCACAACCATTGTAGAGTTTAGTAATCACATCATGAATTATAGTAAGCGGAAGTGTTCCCAATACTTCCTGCTTTATCGGTTCACATGTGTTTAACACCTAATCGTTAGCCAGGCGCAGAACCTAAATCGAAATCGACATCTGTGTTTGTATCTGATGTTATGCCCAGGGGTGATTTCGCCGCCCGTCTAATAAAATGAACGTACTGTAACACGAATTGACCGTAACACACACATGATTGGTCACTGAGGCTACTATAGATCTCGACTACAATATCTGGCATCACATTATGAAAGATAACCATTTTCTGTATTTAGCACAGCGTTTCTATCCGTTGACGATGTTTTTGCATTTTCATTGCTCTGGGGACCAAGATCTATCAGTGGAATTAGATACACTAATCCCTGACACATATTAATAATGAGTTTGACGTCCTACTCACTCTCTTAGAAAGTGTAGGGTGCAGATGTAGCATACCCAAAAATTATTGGTTCATCATGTGTTTACCCAGATTAATGTTGATCATATCAAGACTGTAAAACATGATTATTTTTTTACTTTTTCGAGAGTAGAAAGATTATTATAATGACGCAGAATCTTTAAAAAACTGTGGGGGCATATGGTTGCATTTTGGTCGCCAGACGTTATCAACCTTTTACATATTCCTCCAATTTATTATCTGTATAAGATAGGATTCTGTTGTTAATCACCGAGACTCGCCCTCTGTACGTGTCATTTGACAAATGTGTGAAGGTTTGTTGAAAATTTTAAGCCGTACGACGTCGGGCAGTACAGGTTAGTTGGTATCCTTGCAGCTACCAGATTCGCTCGATGCTTAGGCGTTGACTCCATCAGACTTCCTCGATGCTCATCCACTAACATCAGATGAGTTATTTACTAATGAGTTGATATTTCATCACAGCTCCCGAGCTAACGTAACTAATTCCGCTTAAACCCCTGCTCGGGGCCGTGTGGTTACTTCATAGTCTTTACATGAACTTCTTCAATAAAAGCTCGGCTGAGAAACTCATAGGCTACGGCCGATAATCCTCCGTATTCTCCAGTCTGATTGTGAGGTCGCGAGAGAAGCTTTCCTTTGGATATGATTGCTTTTTAGTGTACAGACGTCGTTAACTTTTCCCATCTCTTACATATCTCTCCAAAATAAAATGTTATACAGTAGTCGAGTTTAGTGTAGTTATCCGCAGTTGGTCTTCAGGTCGTGATTGGTTCTCTGTGATGTTCTCTATCAGGTTCTGGTCCATAAAAATGTCCAATGCGGTGTATGTAACACAGTTCTCCCAGTAGATAAACTCTCACACTCTAATTTCTTCTCGTAGAATCTTTCGCTATGCACATTGACTCAAACCGGCCGTTGATCCAACTGGCTACACTAAACCTGTTGATAGAATGCCAGTCGATTCTTCCTCGTTCTTCTATAGCATCAAGTACCAAAGCATGTTTTAAGGGCGTACAAGACTGTTCCTTGCATTTTACGGTAGAGATTCATATTTTAACAGCGAGCAGCGCTAACCATGTAACATATATCTGATTTATCGAATTAGCAAATACTTACAAGATTGTGATTCTTGCTTATCTAAACTGCGATTCTTGTTTATCTAAACTGCTATATTATAAATATATATGGTCTTGTCGTTGACTGTAACAATTTTCAGTACAGCCTGAGCGACATTGTGCCGTGACTAATATGGAGTGTCCATTTGATGTACTAGAGTAATTCAAACACACATTTGGACAGGAAGGAACCCTTGGACCAAAACGAGTTTTCAGCATTGCAGATATAATGTCACCGTACACCACCAGGTTAACTGGTGTTTTGGTCCAAGGGGTCCTTCTTGTCCAAATGTGTGTTTGAATGACTCGATTTAGACCCTTTCTTCACGAAATGGCACAGGCTGTGGAGTTCAATATCTTGTCAAAACTATAATCATAATGCAATCGTGCTAAAACTTTCACATGCTGGGTACATATGTTTTTTCTTGCCGTTACAATTAAGCACGATTATTTTATTCTATTTTTTTTCGATTTCAGCTGTACCACGTATAGGCCAAAATGTATCCTCATAGTACCATCACCTTTATACAATTCGATGTCGGGCTCTCTCCAAAACATGTTGGGCTTGTTGGGAATCAAAACAGCCGGAATGGTTTCTTGTCACCTCATTTTGTATGTCAGATTATGAGATTAACATTCTCCTAAAATCTATCACTGATCGCCATCAGATTTTCTTTATCTGAATTAAAAATAACACCCGTTGTGAAAACTGTTTCAAGAGCAAAATCTTAACTGCGTTGGTCTCGGACTAATACAGTAGATATATGGAAACAATTGTCAAGTTTTCTCCGTAAGCCGATACAGAAATCTGGAAAACTTCTTCAGTTAAATCTGTCAACAAACTCATATATGGAGATCAAGGACTCTCTCACAAAAAAGCAGAATCATAAATAATCGCTTGATACAGCTGTTTTTATTTGAGTTCCGCTCATGAAATGAATTTCCCAATTATCCGATTATTTCAAATAGCTGTGATAGCCTTGGATAGCATTGACCACACGGTCCCTAGCATCGGCTTGAGCGGCATTAGTTACAAAAATCCAAGAGCAATGTAATAGCCATATCAAGTCATCTGATGGAAAATGATGGAAAATTTGATCGTGTGGGGGGGGGGGGGTGACTCTTTAATTTTTTTTTACCCCTGGAGCTAGAGAGTTGAAAACTTACCCAAACCATACCTTTGGGTCAAGCTCTACCGGGAAATGTAAAAAAATCCAAACTGAGCATTTTCAAAAAGGCAATTTACTGCTCGATTTCTTCAACCAGATTTTTTTAATTTTTTATTTTTGTAATTTCTCCACAAAAAATGCTTGATAAATAAATTAGTTTTGCCCACTTTTTGTGCGGAAAAGCAGTAATTTTGAAGAAAAATACCTCACATGGCCCGGGGGTGTGCAAATAGGTCAGAATGACTCCAATATTATAAAATACAAAGTCAATTTTTTGTCGTCCCGGAGATAGCACAGAACGTTTGACCTGGGGGTCATAAAGCCTACCCCCCTCCCCCAGGCCTGGTAGGGTTACAGAAGAGGTCCAACCGAGAAAAATATTATTAGAATGCAATTTCTTGTTAAGAACACACTGTCAAGTACGATTGCTTTGTTCCGACCCAGCTAAAACCATTTTCCCATTATCATTGTTTGTGATCTTCTATATGTCGATATATCTGACAGAATAGGATGTCTATACAAGTTGATGAAATGACAATAGCTAAGACATGCTTTCCTAATGAGAGAGAGAGGATTAGATTTGATGTTCAGTAAGACGTGTATTTCAGCTATATTCCAATGCTTTGCTACAACGCGCACCAGCTGCAACATGATGGAATGGTGAACTTGCATCTGGAAACCAAAATTATCACGGGCCTCACACTCAGTTCGTCGTCTCGGACTTTATATTTTGGGTCGCAGTCAGTATGTCGGCACCTCTTCCCACTTCCCTTATATGTGTTGTAATTCGAACAGTTGCACGTCAGAAGACGTATTTACCTGCTCATGATGCTACTTAAAATAGTCCATGAACTTGTCCCTTCAACCTTAATTCGACGATCCCATCCTCCACAGCGGACAGAAATCCATACAATATTCGTGACACAGGTCAATTCACACCATACAGATGCTGTACTGAGCTTCTTCGAAACTCGTTCTGTCCAGCTACTGTTCGAGACTGGAATGTGTTACCTTCATTTGTACGCAATATGTCGAGCCTCCCCCAATTCAAACGGCAGTTACTCCAAATGTATCAAAAGCATACTCAACCTCCATGAAACCATGTTGGTCCTAGGAAACAAAACATACAACTTTGCCGTATCCGTATTGGTTGTAGCAACTTAAAGCGCTACCTTTTAAATAATCAACTGTCAGATACTACTACATGTGCAGGTGGATTCCGCGGTTAGACAGCCAAACATTTATTGTTTGATTGTACCTTATTTACTGTTCCGCGTCCAAATCTTTTGCGAAGGACGAGTTGCGGAATTTTTTTTTTAATGTACATTTATTGCCACAAACAGATGCACTTCAGGCATGATAGAGTGAAAACACACCACGATCAGGTATAAAACAAACAATATCACATATGAACCCATGTATATCATTCTAAGATTAGTTTTAAGGGTCAAAATACGTAAGGAAATGAATAAAAAAAAATGAAAATAAAAATAAAAAATACACAAAGAATAATAAAAACAATAAAGAACATATCAACACTTGTACAAATCATTTGTTTCGGAATAACATCAGATAGACGTTTGCATAGAAGAGCGAGGGAACAAAACACATCAGTTAAGTAGTTTCAGCCATCTGTTTTAGCAATGGACTGTTCTATATTCAAATATTCTTCGATGACATGCTGCAAACCATAAAGATGTAAGGTTTTTCCTTGGCATCTACACTTATAAATATAATATTTTGCCAACCGCAGAATGAAAGTTAGTGGTAATAATGGGTTTTATTCTTAGTTATTCCGAATAGAATTTCCTTTTTAGATACTGATAAGAATGTTTATGTTTGAGTAAATCCATTTTCTAAAAGACTCCAGATAGATAGATTATCTACTATTATGCATCCGCCAAATATGTGTTGAATAGTTTGTCTGCTGGTGACAAAAAGGAACAGTTATCATCATTCATAATTCCCATTTGTATACAGCAACAGTTTATTCGTGGCTAGGATATGATTGATCCTATACTGTAAATTGCAGTGGCTACAGTATAGAGTTGCGGTAAGATAGCGGGCGATACTACAGTGACCTTCTATTTTCAAGCCGTTCTTTTGTGGAAGCTGTGTGACGCTGCGTGAAACAGCGGAATCTTCATGTCTAAAAATAATTGACATCGGTTTCGAGGTTAGGCCACTCCAAACGAATTCATGTGGGTACCGTACATGATGTGGGCCCGCGAGGCGAAACCTTGGGCGTTGCCGGTTCACAGTTTCCAGGAGCAGATTTGTAGAACCTCACTCTACATCGTGGACAAATCGATCCCAGTATACCTATATCATGCGCACATCCACCCTGAACTCAATCAAATTGTGAAACAGATAATGTTCTTGCTTGGTCCGGTAGTAGAATTCACACACACAGTTCGCATTTCACCTTCACAAATCTGGCACTCATGCTGACAACAGTCGATCACTCAAATAACTATATAAATCGGCTTCTCTGATGCCTTCGACACAACAGATCTAAGCGAAAATCTATAAATACAAAAGTTCTTGGTTGACTTGAAGATAGAAGAGTTACACAACAACAGGCATACATGTGTACTGTGACATTGCCGGCATCTGCGAGAGTATTCCTCTCAAATTACATAATATAATCTATAATTAAATTGTCAATGAGGACATATTAAAGTTCTACTATGCTTCATAATTCGAGAAAAATAATCTCAAGTGTTTATTGACACGAAAAAATATTCATGTTACCGACATGATTCGAACTCACAAAACTCAAACGCGATTTACCGAAGCGTACGAACTTATCAAACATCCACTGGCGTAATCGCTGATTTCAGTGACGTATTTGGAATTACAACACTTCGTGCCAGGTTGCAAAGAACAACGAATTGATTTTTAAATTTTTATCAAAAAACACTTTCTGAGCCAAAATGAAATTAACACAAGTGGAGCATGATTATATAATAACGAAATTAATACCAGAATGAATTTCGTTTGCGAGGTGTTTTTTTCGGAATATAGGAAAATACTTTGGGAATTCTCCCCCACCCCCAAAAGTGAAAAAACGCACATTTGCACGTTTTCACATCCTATTGACATGCACATTATGCATAATTTTGGGTCGAGTTTTTCTCGTTTTTACCAGCTATTGTTTTACTTTAAAATATTAAAAATTGGAAGTTTTACTGCTGACATGAGCAGTGTGACTAACGTCACAGGACCTACGAAGTACAGTAGGCATTAGGACTCGAACGCGAACTGAACTCTTGGAAATCCCCACCCCCAGTTGAAATCCTGCCTATATTAAGATGGGCACCGCCCGTCAGAATCGCCAGTGATTTTCATCAAAAATCACCAGAAATTTTCATCAAAAATCACCAGAAATTTCATCAAAAGTAGGTCAGCTCAGAACTTGTTGGTAACAGTCTCCTAATGCGCCTTCATTCCAAAATAAATAACGATCGCCGATTTAATTTTACAATTTTTTAATTAAAGGAAACAGATTGAATAATATAGGTTCAGTAGATTTCAAGCTTTACGTGTGAAAATACATTTACATCTCTTTAATGGTTTTCAGCGCCCTTGTCCAGGATCAAAACAACTTTTTGAATCACATTATTTTCCCAACAATACAACAAATTTTTATATATAGTACTATGGTAGAAAGATAGCATTTATTTAGTTTACGGTAATTCAACTCAAGACCAACATCTTCTATGCACAAGATAATAATGATTCTATGTCATTCTCCTGAGCATAACCGGTACAAAGACGAATAAATAGCGTCTCTACATCACGTTGTTATCTAGATATATGAGACAACACATTTTGGGTATCGGCAATCTGATGAATGTACTATTCCGGTTTTCTTGTTTCACATTATATTCTATGGCGGTTGATCGGTGATTTTCTTCATTGATAAACGTTAAACCACCTCAGCTTCGTTGTGTGAATCGGAATTGCATTGCTGTGACACACCAACACACTCCGTGGCAGTGATTCTGTATCCCCTAATCAAGGAATCAAAATGGATCAAGATTTGAAATGACAAGAGAAATTTAGACATATTTTGTTTACACATGTAATTTTTTGTTCAAATTATATCCAAGTGTGATATATAGTCAATATTCAAGAGGTACAAAAAAAACCCAAAGTATGTCCTCATATTTTCACATCCATGCCAAGAAATACTGCATTGAAAAGGGTCCATTTAGCCTACCCTGTTTTATCGCTCTAATCAGCAAATGGCGGGGTCATATTTCTGCTGTCAAAATTGTATTTCCCTCCAAAGTCTTAACCCTTGAATCCAAGTCACACACTCTCTGATGCAAAGTAATGATTGTCCTAACTATCCGATTAGCACATTATGAACATGTCTTTGGTCATAGTGTACATATCATAACTCACATCAATGTTTTCTGCTATATTATTTCAATGATATGGTTTAACAATTTAAGTTATGCAAACAGCGCTGATTGTGTGAGGGTATATGCAGTAGGCTTATGCTGTCGGGCAATTGTGGAATTGTCCCAGATGCACGTTAAGATTAACCTCAGTAATAGGGCCATGTGGCATACAGTGGAATGTATTTTTAGCCGGACAGGACTCGGTGGTGGTAACTGATACTCATCAAACGCGATAAAACGCTGGAGCAAAACGGACCACAGTTTTCTTGGCATGATGATCAAAGTTACTTTATCTAGTTAAATTCTACCCAAAGAAAATAAATTAAGACCCTTTAAACAGCCGTCATGGCTTTGTTTCACCCTCAGTAAACTTTTATCATTGTTGCTCACACAGACTAATATGAAGGATGATACCACATCTTTCTTTCTTCTGCTGGGTTATTGCAGGAGGCTAATTGGTTGATGTAGGATACTTCACCATCAGTGGGTAATTTGACCTGAATTTGAAGCCTGATGTGGTCAATGATGAAATGTTTGGATGTGAAATAGGATACACGTTAAAGGCTACAGTTTACATATATCTATAACAATATACTGAAGTGTTAATTATAAATCTAATTTTAATCAGAATTATTTCAGATCAGAACTTGCTGGTAACAATGCCCTAATGCACGTTCATGCCAAAAATAAAGGTTCTAATGTCAATGGTTCTCCTTATTTTGCCGACGAAAGGATTCGTATGGACTCACTGACTCATTACCGGACAATTTGCGATCTGTAGCCTACTTCGTAGGAAAATGAAAATTCTGTTTCTTAGTGCAACACCTATAGGAGAAGAAATCCATCTTACTGCAACTAGTCCTTTGTCGACCATCTACAGTAACGTTCATTCAGTCCCGTGTCATAATCTTCTTGTGGGTGAGAGCAATAAAACTGAGCAGGATAATATAAATATACAAATTTACGTTGGCACTTTTATTGAAGAAACAAAAAGAATGGATGCGGCATTTAATTTTTTCATTTCGTACCCAATAGTGGCCAACTCGCGCGGAAACTGATCACAGCTGACGACACCGTCAGTATACCTCTTACTTTTGTCCTTTCGTTTTATCAAGCTATTGTGATACCGAATTACAGCTCCGAATTTCGCTGAACCCGCTTGGGGCCGTATGAACTCGTGTACTTCAATATCCTCATGGTGCTCATATGAACAGGCACAATTCAAGCTTGACTGAGATACATCATTCTCTAGATGACGACTTTACAACGAATATCATATGGATTAAGAATACTGATCAGCGATACGGATTTGATATTTTTGTAACATCATGATGTCATGCCGGTATCATTGAATATTGTTGACCGCTTCTCTCATGCAGGAAACTAACCTATGTTTATGTATACTATGATTGTCTTTTTGAATTTGATGCTAATGCTGTTATATGGAATATGGAATAGGTCTTTGGATTATGGACGCGGATTTTCTTTAATGGACGACGGCTGAATTATGAATGGCGGACTAAACGCCTGTAAATTCAACTGGCAAGCCGCACATAAAGTATATCTACATGTACCTGCCGTATTACAATGCTTTTCTCACGAATAATGGTTATATATATTTGAATCCGCAACGTTTTCTGTTAAAGCAATTTATTCTAGGAGACACACTAATGAGATTGGCTCACTGTGCTCACATTACTTTGTGAAATAAACGTTGTATAAACCAAACCAAACTTAGAAGGCCAAAATTTCTGGAACTTTCAAATCTGTACTTAGAACGTATAGGCCAAGATTGGATGACTGTAGTTCATGGCGACAGGGTAAAATTCTCAGCAGCAAATCCGAAAGCAACGTGTCTACACTCTAGATGAAATGGTCCAAATGTTGTTTTAGACAAGTTTACCTCACTGTCTGTTACGTTCGTTTGATACTCTAATTGTGTGAAATTATATTATCTTATCGGATTTCTTTATTTACTGATCGTGGACCAGAATCGTCTGGATTCGAGAGGAAAGGCAAATTTGCAGAAGCCTGATTGGGAAAGCACCGTGAGTTGAAGCAACGATATCGTTTACTCGATCTCAGACGAGTGACAACTTACCTCCAAAGCGCATTCCGCATTAATCAATTCCATGTTCCTTGGCCGTTTCAAAACAGTTCTTGATTTTAAGTTGATGTTTTTATCAAAGAAATACTTTGATCAGGGAGATATTTGCTAGGCTAATATAGAAATCATCGAGACAATGTTGACCTAAACGTCTCGGTGGACGACCGGATCTAGAGGTTAAGTATCTAGTGTTCTTTGAATGACGACGGACATCTCCAAATGAATTGATCACATCCCTTTCAACTTGCACTATCAGTTGGGTCTGAATCATCGCTTCACTGTCTTCTAATTTGTTTTATGTCTTTCAACATATAGTTTAACGACTTGTTTGTCATCCCTCGCATCAGAGAGGTATTAATAATATCGTTGCCATTCAAGTATGTCCGAGTTAAAATTTATCAGCATATACATTTTATACTTTAAGAGATTTGCATTAAGAATAAGCAAGGCTTCAAACTATAGGCGTCCAATCAGACTTTCGGTAATAGTCCGTGAGCTACTAGGGGTCACCTTGCACCCCCCCACACTACAGACCGAAGCTATGTTTTTTACGTCCTTTAGGACATGTCAAATAAGAAACGACTTGTTAACAGTCTATAAACTAGGATTCACTACACGTTTAATCACTTTGACATTACCCCTATGTTAAATAGGGGGTAGGGTTACAAGAATAGTCTTATCTTCCACAATTATTATCCAAACTTTATAATGTTGGTCACATATTATTCAGCATCGATTGCTGCATCAAATATTTACAAGATTCTATTACTATTTGTTGGGTATGACGTCACACAGGGACCATACATACAACAGTAGGAGTAATAGCGAAAGCGGGCGTTTTGGGGTGCGTGAGGGTGTGTTTGAGCGATTGAGGAACCATTCTTGGTCTGAATGCGTCGTGTGGGGTGTCAAAGTGAAGCCCTCGGTGTGTAAACCACGACTTTAGAGATGTCCGATGGTTTGTGTGAGATTTGGTAGTGAAGGACTCCTGGTGTCATCGCACGCATCCTGGTGTACCTTATGTTCTACGGGCTATAGGATACAGAGTGCACCACAGGTACGTGCGCATGCCTGCGATGACGTCATTCTCTAGCTCCAAGACCTCCAACATCCGACTATAAGAGCTCGGCCTTCAAGAGCTACGAGCTCCAAGTTCTCATCCAATCCATCTCACAGCTCTGAGCTCTGTAGTTTCTCAAATGGCTCTATACTACTGCCAGACTGCGCATGCGCAGAACGAGGATACTAGGCTACACATCAGTCCAATCCGACGCTACCCCACAAGCCCTTCACTACGAAAACCCTCACGACCCATTCGAACCACGGATGGTTCACCTCGAGGGTAAAATTCCATTCCAGTGCCTCTTTTCCATACTTTAATGTCTGCGCATGCTAGCCATATCCCCTACTTCTATGACACACCGGACCAATCGGATGCTGTTCCACGAAAGCTTCGATATGATACCCCCACACGTCCCATTCGGGCCAAGAATGGTCCCTCAGTCTCTCAAACACACGACTACGCACTCTTAAAATGGCTGCTTTCGTTACCACTCGTACTGGTGACGTCAGCAATGTCGTCACAGATGACATGAAAATCCCTCAAATCGTGGTCTATACTACGACAGCTTCAAGATGACATCCTACACTCCATCTTTGGATGAGATATAGAACCTTAATCTCTCAAATATACCCCTGCGCACCTCCAGAATGACCACTTTACTTACTACACGCCAACTGCGCATGTGCAGATTGGGTTGACTTCCAATAAAAAACATGCCTGTCTGACTATCCCACGAAAGCTTTACTAAAATACCCCAACCTGTCCATTTGGACCAAACATGGGTCCCTTAATTGCCCAACATGTCAATGCCCACGCCCAAAATGACATCTTTTGTTACTACTGCTCAACTGCGCATGAGTAGCACGATGCGACTTCCAACAAAAACTATACCATTCGTTGCGCGTTTTATCATTGCGCGCCGCAATGGCTCAGTCTTTTGCGCGCCGCAATGGTTCAGTCCAGTGGAACTTGGCTGGTATTCTATCATTGCGCGCCACAATGGCTCAGTCTATTGCGCGCCACAATGGTTCAGTCCAGTGGAACTATCCTCGGCTGGTATTCTATCATTGCGCGCCGCAATGTCTCAGTCTAATGCGCGCCACAATGGTTCAGTCCAGTGGAACTATCCTTGGCTGGTATTCTATCATTGCGCGCCGCAATGTCTCAGTCGTTTGCGCGCCGCAATGGTTCAGTCCAATGGAACTATCCTTGGCTCGTATTCTATCATTCGTTAGTTCTCAGTTGTGTTCCATACAGTATTTCTAATTACGGCTGGCTCGAGATGCTTACTTGCTATTGTTGATCAATGTAGCCTACCTACCGGCACCAGCAGAGTAAAATATCACCTTAATTTGTAGTCAATGAAAAACTTACCTCGTATCCCTCGGCAGATACTTACTATTGTTAGAGTACACCTCGGGATACGTCTCGATAAACTACCCAATAAATTATAGTTTCACAGTTGTTTAGCTTCTGAAGAACAAGCCAGACTAAGACGTGAGATGCATGTAAGTCCCTAATTGTACACCCCGAGGTGATCTAACCGAACTTCAGATTAAAGTATCTTAACGTGATTTAAGTGCGCGATGGGGAATTAACACCGGTCGATAGACACTCATTGAAGTGCTATTCCCGTTTGATCCTGGTATAAATTCGTGTTTTATCTCGAAAATAACGTCTCAATTTTCCACCCAGATCGCTATATACCAGATCACGCCAATAAATGTGAATTCCTCAACGTATAGACCATGAGACACATAGTCTAGGTTGCTAACCCGTGATACCGTATATCGGTGTTACATCACACAAGTGTAAATAAAATTATACCGGAAGTTACGTAAACATTTAGGACGGTCTTTAAGATTTATAACTCGGAAGCGGGGGGGCAGGGGGATCCGCCCCCCCCCCTCCACTTTTGATTAAGGGGGGGGCGTACAAGACTGTTCCTTGCATTTTACGGTAGAGATTCATATTTTAACAGCGAGCAGCGCTAACCATGTAACATATATCTGATTTATCGAATTAGCAAATACTTACAAGATTGTGATTCTTGCTTATCTAATCTGCGATTCTTGTTTATCTAAACTGCTATATTATAAATATATATGATCTTGTCGTTGACTGTAACAATTTTCAGAACAGCCTGAGCGACATTGTGCCGTGACTAATATGGAGTGTCCATTTGATGTACTAGAGTAATTCAAACACACATTTGGACAGGGAGGAACCCTTGGACCAAAACGAGTTTTCAGCATTGCAGATATAATGTCACCGTACACCACCAGGTTAACTGGTGTTTTGGTCCAAGGGGTCCTTCTTGTCCAAATGTGTGTTTGAATGACTCGATTTAGACCCTTTCTTCACGAAATGGCACAGGCTGTGGATTTCAATATCTTGTCAAAACTATAATCATAATGCAATCGTGCTAAAACTTTCACATGCTGGGTACATATGTTTTTTCTTGCCGTTACAATTAAGCACGATTATTTTTAGAACATTTTATTTTATTTTTTTTCGATTTCAGCTGTACCACGTATAGGCCAAAATGTATCCTCATAGTACCATCACCTTTATACAATTCGATGTCGGGCTCTCTCCAAAACATGTTGGGCTTGTTGGGAATCAAAACAGCCGGAATGGTTTCTTGTCACCTCATTTTGTATAAGTCAGATTATGAGATTAACATTATCCTAAAATCTATCACTGATCGCCATCAGATTTTCTTTATCTGAATTAAAAATAACACCCGTTGTGAAAACTGTTTCAAGAGCAAAATCTTAACTGCGTTGGTCTCGGACTAACACAGTAGATATATGGAAACAATTGTCAAGTTTTCTCCGTAAGCCGATACAGAAATCTGGAAAACTTCTTCAGTTAAATCTGTCAACAAACTCATATATGGAGATCAAGGACTCTCTCACAAAAAAGCAGAATCATAAATAATCGCTTGATACAGCTGTTTTTATTTGAGTTCCGCTCATGAAATGAATTTCCCAATTATCCGATTATTTCAAATAGCTGTGATAGCCTTGGATAGCATTGACCACACGGTCCCTAGCATCGGCTTGAGCGGCATTAGTTACAAAAATCCAAGAGCAATGTAATAGCCATATCAAGTCATCTGATGGAAAATGATGGAAAATTTGATCGTGTGGGGGGGGGGGGGTGACTCTTTAATTTTTTTTTACCCCTGGAGCTAGAGAGTTGAAAACTTACCCAAACCATACCTTTGGGTCAAGCTCTACCGGGAAATGTAAAAAAATCCAAACTGAGCATTTTCAAAAAGGCAATTTACTGCTCGATTTCTTCAACCAGATTTTTTTAATTTTTTATTTTTGTAATTTCTCCACAAAAAATGCTTGATAAATAAATTAGTTTTGCCCACTTTTTGTGCGGAAAAGCAGTAATTTTGAAGAAAAATACCTCACATGGCCCGGGGGTGTGCAAATAGGTCAGAATGACTCCAATATTATAAAATACAAAGTCAATTTTTTGTCGTCCCGGAGATAGCACAGAACGTTTGACCTGGGGGTCATAAAGCCTACCCCCCTCCCCCAGGCCTGGTAGGGTTACAGAAGAGGTCCAACCGAGAAAAATATTATTAGAATGCAATTTCTTGTTAAGAACACACTGTCAAGTACGATTGCTTTGTTCCGACCCAGCTAAAACCATTTTCCCATTATCATTGTTTGTGATCTTCTATATGTCGATATATCTGACAGAATAGGATGTCTATACAAGTTGATGAAATGACAATAGCTAAGACATGCTTTCCTAATGAGAGAGAGAGGATTAGATTTGATGTTCAGTAAGACGTGTATTTCAGCTATATTCCAATGCTTTGCTACAACGCGCACCAGCTGCAACATGATGGAATGGTGAACTTGCATCTGGAAACCAAAATTATCACGGGCCTCACACTCAGTTCGTCGTCTCGGACTTTATATTTTGGGTCGCAGTCAGTATGTCGGCACCTCTTCCCACTTCCCTTATATGTGTTGTAATTCGAACAGTTGCACGTCAGAAGACGTATTTACCTGCTCATGATGCTACTTAAAATAGTCCATGAACTTGTCCCTTCAACCTTAATTCGACGATCCCATCCTCCACAGCGGACAGAAATCCATACAATATTCGTGACACAGGTCAATTCACACCATACAGATGCTGTACTGAGCTTCTTCGAAACTCGTTCTGTCCAGCTACTGTTCGAGACTGGAATGTGTTACCTTCATTTGTACGCAATATGTCGAGCCTCCCCCAATTCAAACGGCAGTTACTCCAAATGTATCAAAAGCATACTCAACCTCCATGAAACCATGTTGGTCCTAGGAAACAAAACATACAACTTTGCCGTATCCGTATTGGTTGTAGCAACTTAAAGCGCTACCTTTTAAATAATCAACTGTCAGATACTACTACATGTGCAGGTGGATTCCGCGGTTAGACAGCCAAACATTTATTGTTTGATTGTCCCTTATTTACTGTTCCGCGTCCAAAACTTTTGCGAAGGACGAGTTGCGGAATTTTTTTTTTAATGTACATTTATTGCCACAAACAGATGCACTTCAGGCATGATAGAGTGAAAACACACCACGATCAGGTATAAAACAAACAATATCACATATGAACCCATGTATATCATTCTAAGATTAGTTTTAAGGGTCAAAATACGTAAGGAAATGAATAAAAAAAAATGAAAATAAAAATAAAAAATACACAAAGAATAATAAAAACAATAAAAAACATATCAACACTTGTACAAATCATTTGTTTCGGAATAACCTCAGATAGACGTTTGCATAGAAGAGCGAGGGAACAAAACACATCAGTTAAGTAGTTTCAGCCATCTGTTTTAGCAATGGACTGTTCTATATTCAAATATTCTTCGATGACATGCTGCAAACCATAAAGATGTAAGGTTTTTCCTTGGCATCTACACTTATAAATATAACATTTTGCCAACCGCAGAATGAAAGTTAGTGGTTATAATGGGTTTTATTCTTAGTTATTCCGAATAGAATTTCCTTTTTAGATACTGATAAAAATGTTTATGTTTGAGTAAATCCATTTTCTAAAAGACTCCAGATAGATAGATTATCTACTATTATGCATCCGCCAAATATGTGTTGAATAGTTTCAGTCTGCTGGTGACAAAAAGGAACAGTTATCATCATTCATAATTCCCATTTGTATACAGCAACAGTTTATTCGTGGCTAGGATATGATTGATCCTATACTGTAAATTGCAGTGGCTACAGTATAGAGTTGCGGTAAGATAGCGGGCGATACTACAGTGACCTATTTTCAAGCCGCTCTTTTGTGGAAGCTGTGTGACGCTGCGTGAAACAGCGGAATCTTCATGTCTAAAAATAATTGACATCAGTTTCGAGGTTAGGCCACTCCAAACGAATTCATGTGGGTACCGTACATGATGTGGGCCCGGGAGGCGAAACCTTGGGCGTTGCCGGTTCACAGTTTCCAGGAGCAGATTTGTAGAACCTCACTCTACATCGTGGACAAATCGATCCCAGTATGTCTATATCATGCGCACATCCACCCTGAACTCAATCAAATTGTGAAACAGATAATGTTCTTGCTTGGTCCGGTAGTAGAATTCACACACACAGTTCGCATTTCACCTTCACAAATCTGGCACTCATGCTGACAACAGTCGATCACTCAAAAAACTAAATAAATCGGCTTCTCTGATGCCTTCGACACAACAGATCTAAGCGAAAATCTATAAATACAAAAGTTCTTGGTTGACTTGAAGATAGAAGAGTTACACAACAACAGGCATACATGTGTACTGTGACATTGCCGGCATCTGCGAGAGTATTCCTCTCAAATTACATAATATAATCTATAATTAAATTGTCAATGAGGACATATTAAAGTTCTACTATGCTTCATAATTCGAGAAAAATAATCTCAAGTGTTTATTGACACGAAAAAATATTCATGTTACCGACATGATTCGAACTCACAAAACTCAAACGCGATTTACCGAAGCGTACGAACTTATCAAACATCCACTGGCGTAATCGCTGATTTCAGTGACGTATTTGGAATTACAACACTTCGTGCCAGGTTGCAAAGAACAACGAATTGATTTTTAAATTTTTATCAAAAAACACTTTCTGAGCCAAAATGAAATTAACACAAGTGGAGCATGATTATATAATAACGAAATTAATACCAGAATGAATTTCGTTTGCGAGGTGTTTTTTCCGGAATATAGAAAAATACTTTGGGAATTCC